>JAEMOT010001646.1:41763-66432 GCA_019297695.1 Apostasia ramifera | reverse complement strand
GTAATATATATATATATATATATATATATATATATATATATAGATATATGTATGTATGTATATGCATATATTTTGCACATGAATTTGTGCACATACACTTGCACGCATATGCGCACATATTCACGCATATATGCATGCACATGAATGCGCACATAAGCTTCTACTTATATATATATGTATATGCATATATATACGTACATATACGCGCATTATATGTTTACATATGATATATATACGCATAGTATACATATACGTGTGCATGTATATATAAGTATAAGAGTATGTATTTACGTATGTACTCATGTATGTATACATATATATTTGGGTACACATATGTATACGCATACATGTATATATACTCATGAGTAAATGCATATGCATACATATACACATTTGTATACGTATTGTGTATATATATGTATATGCATGCATACATGTATACACATAGTATACATATGCATATACACATACAAATATATAAACATATAATTTATATATTTACGTACTTCTTCATATTTGTTGGCATATTGGTATACCAATATGTACGAATAAACGTATGTGAATATGTAAACTACATGTATATACTTATGCATATACACCTACATATATGTGTATATATTCTCACGTACAGATTTGCATAAATATATGTATAGCCGAATGTATATAGATATATAGATTTGCCTACATATTTGCATACCTATACATATACTCGTACGTACACATATATATTCACATACATATTTGCATATATGGACGACTATGCGTATGAATACATATGCAAGCACATATTCTATATGCAAAGTATACAAATATGCATAGCATACGAATGTGTTGTATACATATTTGTGTACATACATGTATTCACGTACGTGTGTATATATATATATATATATATATATATATATATATTCAAATGTATTCCAGGTACATATATATAATATATACATATCCACCTACATATACATATACAATAGTTACGTATTTGCGTACATATTTACATTTACATACGTACACAAATTCATGTGCATATATGTATTTGCATATGTCTACATTACATGTATACGTATACATGTACGTATGTCTTTGATTATATATACACATATGCATATATATACTTATACATTTACATATATGTATACATGTACAAATACATATACATATATACATACATACGTGTTTGTATACCCATACACATATACATACACGTATGTATAAATGAGCAATGTACACTCAAATTTATATATACATACATACATACATACATATATATACATATATATATATATATATAAATGTATTTATATGCATCCAATTTATTGTATAATTAAATTTAATATCAATCAATAAATTAAATTTTATTTAAAATTTAGTATTTTTTTCTATTTATTTCTTAATTTTATTTTATTTTATCTAAGTAAATAAATAAATTATAATTTTACTCGTATAATGATAATTCTATTGTAATAAAATAATTATTTCAATTTTATTTTATTCCATCTAATTTATTAAGCTTACGCTTATTTCTTAAGATTAAGTGAACTTCAAACCAACCCACCACATGCATTATATAATCACATGAACAAAAAATATTCATTTTCGTGGAATATAATACATATTAAAAAGTTAATGTCATATCTAGTGAAAGACATACAACAAAAGTTGAATGAATTGAATTCTTTTTTGTAATTCTTTGATTAAAATAAAACCAGTTGATATTTTTAATTCATCCTTAGTGGCATTTTATGCAATAAAATGCAACCCCAGTCGATATCATGGCAGATATCCGTAGATGACCCATAAGTAGTTCAGAGAATAAGTCCTGCATGAGATAAACGTACAAAATAAGAAAAAGGTAAATTACACTGAGACCCTGAGGTTGAACTCTAATTGTAAAATAGTCCCAAATGCCTTATTGAATCTTGAAGGCCAATTAGGCCACTGAGATTAGTTGGTTCATTATTATCTTAGTATTGCATCATGATATCTAGAAGTCATTTTGAGTAATAATTTTGTAATTTTATAAAAAATTATTATAGATATGATTAAATCAAATAATTATTTTCTCTGAATAACATAACATAACATCTAAATAACATTGAACCAAATACTCCTTAAAATTTATCCTTCTGATGTCACATTATCTACAGCAACTGCTACAACCCCACACAATGGCCAAAACCTCCCACTCAATGGAGAGGGGAGAGAGAGAGAGAGAGAAGTATTATAGTTATAATAAACTCAATTTAGTTAACGATAAAAATCACGGAAAGACATTTTAGGGGAGAAGTATCAAGAAGCTCAAATTAAGCTAAATACAGAAGTGAATAGATACTTTTAACCTAAAATTCTAAACTAATAAATAAGAGTATGCAATAACTTATATATATGAAAATAACTTATTATTAAACTACTAATAGGAGACATTAGCTTGTGTTAATTCCACATGGAACCAAAGTGTATTTATATAAGATCTCTGTGCCCTAATTGTGCTGAATTAAAAGGTATGAATGAATAGAGGTGCCTGACCTCAAGCCCTGGATGAAATTTAGTCTAAAGGCCTAGATATAATTTAGCTTAAAGAACTATAGTGAGATGACAAAAAGGCCATGCACAAAAGAATTTAGTTGAATGTCTGTCTGATCAATTAATTAATGAACTACTACATCAAAACTTCTAAACGATCGCGATATCGTGTCATATAATTACTATGCAAATTAAAGTCGCCAAAGCTGACAATGACTAACAACAATCATCATTATATAATTTAACTGCAAGTCCAATTCAGTAAACTAATTCCAACAAGAACTGATAAAAGAGATTCCAATGGCTTCCTACTGATAGATTTCCAAATTCGGCGATCAACCAATGAAAGGAGAAAAAAAAAAGACGAAAATATGCAAGAAAGGTCCTACAAACAGTTTATGCCTCTACTGCAAACTAATTTCACTGTCACACTATGTAACAATAGAGTAAGAAGGAATATCTGCTATCATATATTTAAGCTTTCTGTAGACTATTTTGCATAAATTCTAGAGTAATTCCTGGCTTCACAAACAGTATTGACTTATAAGAAATCTTCAGGATTGCAAGCAGTAGCACCCAACTGCAAGCAAAGAATAGTAACATCTCAGAACCTAGACATTTAAGGACCAATAAGGTTTATCAGAATAAAAGACTGATAAAACTATAGGAAACTCCTACAACCATGAAGCACTTATGCCGTAGATACTGTTAACAAATAATTAGAGAACACAAGAATGATTCAGCAAAAATTGGATCTAGGCAAAACTAATGCAGGCCATCTTTTCATGCATACTTGGACAAAAATAATTCAATTTTACTGAAACGCTGGATACAGAAAATTAACAAGAAAAGGGTAGTATTATCCTATACAGTAAGAACAAAAAAATTGCTTCTGGATGTGTTGCATGAATCCTGTAGTGCAATGCTTGCCTAGCTGTTTTATCCCTAATCATAGGATGTACTGAAACTTACAATACACATATAATGAAGTTTCCCTAACTTCAGCAAACTACACAAAACAATTTAGTAATCCTTGAGCAAGGAGCAATGAAAGTGTACAAGGAAACTAGGTATAATCCATAATGTTACAAGAAAACACAATGGTCAATGGAAAGGAGGAATAACATTTTAATTATTAATCAACTTATACGCTACAGAGCAGATCGTCTCGAAAAAACCCATACCAGTAGAAAATGGGAAAAATCAGTGGTTCGTTTAAGGCACATGAGAAGAAAATGAGGCGCCTGTAACTTGCATTAACTATCTGCCTCGCCAAAGCATGAGCGTAATACATACGTTTAGTATTAAATTATTTTTTATATCATTCTCCGTTATGCTGTTCCATCCCTTCCGCCTTCCCTCATCAAAAGCTTGACTTATAGAACATGAGTTATAAGGCAGGATAGATGAACATATTCATAGGTTTTTACAGCATCCCTACTTCATCCCTTATCAAAAACATCATCTGTAAGCATATGGGATTAAATTATTACCCATAAATTTTAAGTTATTATTGGCACCTCACTTACCTTTATCACTCAACAAAAACATGAGCTGCACATAGTATTAAGCATTTTCATTTCTTTTTTATCTATCATCAAAACTGTGTATAAAATGTACACATGTAAATTCCAAAAGGAGGGAAAGAAATATTGAATGACTCCCTTCATCTATTCCCTCACCAAGAGTGACATATGTAACACAAGAGTTGACGCCTTGTGACCTCCCTTGCTTCCTCTTTCAAAAATATCACCCCCTCCCTGCCTTTCCCCTCTCATCAAAAGCACAAGGTATATTACTTTCACTAAAAGCTATGATATTACATCGATCCCTTCCTACCTCTTTGTCACTCTGTATTAAAAGTATCAAAAGTATGAGGTGATTAACAAATGAAATTATCTCTTCAAGAAAAATGAGAGCTATCACGGTCTTTAAATTCAAAACATCTTGTTCAAAACAAATGATAAACACGATATCAAATATTATAATTTTTTGTCATTACCAACCAAAACTGCATTATATGTGTGTGTATACACAAGTATCATTACAATTCAAATGTAAAGCCAATCTACTACAAGTTTGATATGACTAAAATACATGTGATATCAAGCAATTTTTGAGTTTACAACATATGTACCAGCCTTATATGTAAAAGCCACAAAATTTGAGAAAAACTAATTACAACTAAAAGCTTAACAAGGTTTTTGTGTTGCCTTTCATCTCACGACGCAAAGTTAAGAAAAGTCAATAGTTAATATATGTAAATGTAGGACGGCCACAAGCTACTTTCATATACAAAGCACCCTCAGATGAACTAAATTAACCAGCTGACTCAAACTCCCAAGTTCATCAACTTCCTGCACGACTTCACTGAATAGAATAAATCAAAGAGAAATTTGAGAAAAGAAAGAGTACCATCACCTCAGAAAAACCCTATTCTTCCCAATCTTCTCTGCCTCTGCTAAAGTTATATGTCGGATGCCATTCTCCTTTAGCCATCTCTCCTTGCCCTTAACCAATTCATCCCTAAGTTGCTTCTCCTTCATTTTCAAGAGCTTCAAACCCTCACTCAGCCTTGGGAAAAAACCCTCAGGCCTCAAACACCAAGCTGAGAAAACACCAAATAAGATGCCCATATCATTTGAAAATCTTTCAATGCCACCATCGGAAAATTTTGTGCTGCTCACTAACATGCCAACAAAAATCATCTGGTCCAGTCCAGAAGCCACACTTCTCCAGACCCTAATGAAGTCAATAGCATTCAATTCTCGTTCGAGTTTCGAAATCTTATCCTGGAGATAACCTAGAGCAGAAACAAAAGATTTCACTGTATGGCCTTCTTTGCTCTTCTCCTGCCACTGCCTCTTATTCTTCAAATAATCTCGACAGCGTGCATCAAAACACCTTAAAATCACAGTCGAAACCTTCTCAGACCATTCATACTGGAAATTCTTCATCACTTTGATCTCCTCAAATATGGTCCCATCCTCAGCACTTTCGATCTCAAGAAAAAAGACGTCGTCACACCATTCTGTTAATGTTGATTCGCAATACCGGGAAGCATTAATACAATAAGAAACATTTATAAGGGCATCATCATCAGCCAATGCAGTGAGACCCTCAGCTTCTTGGCATCTTCTCAGCAAGGAATCTGTGAACTCTTGGATTAAGCGAGATCCTATTGATTTGATTAACCTTGATCTAAGTAAAACAGTTGGAACGGACTTTATCCTCTCAATAAGGAGAGAAAGGCACTGGAGAAGAATACTAGCAACAATAGGAGACTTGTAATCCTGGGAACTTGACATCAGGGTAGTGCCTTGAAGTTTCGTCTTCCAGTTCTTCTCGAGATGTATTGCAGATTTGAGTTTTTCTAGCATCTCTCCCAGTTCCATTTTAGCCCATACCTCAAGCCAATCTGGACAGTCACAAAAGACAGAAAGAACTGAGATACGTTGGATGTTCTCCCCTTCTGCAATTGAAATTGGCAACCCAGAACTCGCTAATAGTGACTGCATTCTCTTATCAAAAGATATCATCAAGTCTATCAATTGAAGCCATGATGACCTCATGTTCTCATCCTCCATATTATCAATATATTTGGGAAATATCTCTTTAGCCAAGTAAGTTGAAAGAGAGGTCACCATTGCTGAAATCCACTCTTCTCTGCAGCTGTATCCCACTAGTCTTGCCTTGTCCACCCATGGTTGTAAAATGTCATCCATCGAATCAACAAAATCTCGGGTAACCTTGAAAATTAAAGCGAAAACAAACTCTGGCTTATCAACCCATTTTTGGAAATGACGTTGTGATGCAAGCAAGATAGGATTCGCTAGCTCTTCTATAACCCAAAGGGGTTGGTGGTGGCCTAGTTCTAAATTATGACCCTCCAAATACCGAAATCTTCTTTGAAGTTGTAGCTCCTGCAAATGGCAGAGGGAGAGAAAACTTCCAAAATATTTGCTCTTTAAGTCACCCTCCAATGATAAGAGGGGATTAGAAAATTGAGATGACTTCTGCATAGTTTGGTTAGAGAGACTCAAATCGGAAAGTGGAGGCGGCCACCCAAGGAATGATAGGAGAGAACGATGATCTGCAATTGCTTGAGGCCGAAGGATGGCCAGAGCTCGATCAACCCTATGATCTACAGCTGAGACAAGACGAACCCATTGTGGTCTAGTTTTGGATATGGATGATAAGATGTCCTCAATCTTTTTAAGAGAGTTAACAGCTACTAGGCGAACTTCCTGCAATGGCAATGAAAAGTGTGGCAGTTGATTAGTTGCATGAGTTTAATTGAGAAACTCATTCCTATTTTAGCAACCAATGTACCTCCAAGCTAGTTGACCGTGCTTGAGATCTCAACTTTCCAATCAAAGAAGAAGTAACAGCATCTTCAACATCACCCACTAGACTATCCAGCTTTAAAGCAGTTTCTAAATGAACGAATTTCAGTCAACTCACCAAAATTTAGTAAAATATAAAAGTGCTGGTAAAAGTTGAAATAAATATAATTCATATATCCTATAGGAATACATACATAATTATCTCAACCTATAAACTCAAACTTAGAGGCTGAAGTTCCTGAATTCTCTTAGTAATGAGCATATATGTATGTAATAACACACTACTATGCATCTCATCGCAAACAATGTTACACGTGTACATTTATGTAATAACACACTGCTATAAAGAGAGAGAAAGATCTTAAACCTACTAGCAAGGGAATAAAGGATGTAGAATGGAAATGAAAAGGGAATAAACAAAATGTTTAGGAAGATAGAGTTATCAAAGAAAATAATACTCGAAAATTCAAACTCAAATCACCTAAATCGTAATGGTGCTTTCAAAAAAACATTTTAAATCTTTTTAAAATTATAAATATACATTATATCATTCAAGCCAACTCAAAATTATAACTGAGCGAATCTGCATTGACTTGAAGCTCAATTGGAAATTATTCAATTTGGTTTTGAGTCAAGTTACAAATAAAGTTTGAGTTTCCCTTTTTGTGCATCCTATAGGAGTGAAACCATTCAAGTAAATCAAAATGAACCATCAACCTATGCTAGAAATACCATGAGTGAAACCACTGAAGTTGAACCATCAACCAATATGCCTGCATATCACATATGTTCCCATGTTTCTACACAAATCCTCCTTTTGCAATATTTCTAAAAATGAGGGAAGGAAGACTGACATCCCAAGCATCTTTTATTGGTTGCTATTACAGGACTGGAGCATACCTTAGTCATGAAGTCTGGTGTATTTGAGTTTGGAAAGGAATGATTTTTCTCAGTGATTTATACACCACTTGCAGCATCATCTTATTAAACCTACTCCTCTCCAATCCCATTGATATTTATGGCCAAATCACACAATGACACAAATCATAGGGGTTCCATAATACTTAATTATATCTTCTTAATTATTTTATTTTTTTTATTTATCAGAGCACCAATCATTGTTTCCACATAATCTTTTGTTCCAACAATAAGGCCCTATAGAGTAGCCAACAAGGAAAATTTTTAAGGGTGATGATGACAACAGCGTAAATGGAACCAAAAACAACTATGTACAAGCATCCTTTAAAAAGGAGCCTTCACAATAAATAACCCAAATTTCCATAATCCGTGATATATATTCTCAAATTCTACTTCAAAATGACAAAATTTAATGCCATTACCAAATTTACCTGATCAATTACAAAAACACATAATGAAAGTACCTGTAACAGCCAATGTAGTAAAACTATATATTCTAAGAAAGGGACTATCCAAATCGAAAAAACTTTGCTTTCTATTGCATTTATGTTTTTATACAAAAAATCATAGAAGTATACAAAGGAAAGGCTAAGAGACAGATAATGATACTGATCCCTAAATCCTGCATACAGAAAAAGGACATGTAACGGAGAATGGAAGATAACTAGAAGAAAGATAACATTAAGGTATGTTTTAAGTAAACTACGCGGAATTTTTCATTATCAAGCAACAAACCGGAACTTTTTCCTAATCTATTTAGAGATTCCATTGGTTTCAAAATCATAAAACAAACTACTTAAATGGAAAAGAACAATTCACCTGCATAAGCCCTGACAGTCTCCACTCTCGCCACCTCTCTAGCAAGTGCCGGCAAATCCTCTCCCAGGATCTGCTCGCCTCTCTCCATTCCATCGCCTTTCTCGCCGTCTTATGCAAACATCCAAATAACCAACAAAATGAGCAAAGAAGACGCAAGACTTCTACCATTTACTACGAAATTGATCAGAACCTCGAGAAGAGTCTCCTACGATCGCTCGCCGGTCGCTCAGGGGCCCCCCGACTCTTCTAATGAGGGAATCGACTTTGTGGGAATAATCATCGTATACTGCGAACCTGTCTAAAAGCTGGCGACTCAGATTGCACAGAGAAGCCTCGACCTCGGCGCACTGGCTCTGAAGCTTTAACTCCACATTGGCGGATCGGGAGAGGTTCTCCGGCGTCTGAAACTGGTCTGCGAGGAAATCGCGTAGCGGTGGCGAGAGATCCGACGGGTGGGGCAGTCCCGCAACCCCTTCCATTGGCACATCAATTTCTCACGATTGAGGATTAGGGTTTTCAACCTTGCATGCCTTGTCCCGGGAAATGTACGACTTTACGCTTTTACCATTCCATTAGACTAGACTTTCACCCAATCGGGCTGCGAACCGGCCCGGAACCGGTCCAGATCGGTTCTACCGGTTCCAATCGGTTCTGGATCGGATCCGGAATCGATTAGCCTAGCTTGGATCTGGTCCGAGTCTGATTCGAATTCATATATTTGGGTCAAGTCGAGTCGATCGGGTATAATTAATTAAAAAATATATATTTTTATATATTTTACAAAAAAATATTTTATATTTTAAATATTTTTAAAAAAGTTAACATAAGAAAAAAAATTTCTAAAAAAAATACTGAGCAATATATTTTAAAAATTCCTCTTTTTCATATATTATAAAAGATTGTTCGGTTCGTACAACAAATCAAATTAAATCTAGATATGCCTTATCATTTCTAAATGACCATGGTATAGATTCACTCTTTGGATTCAATTGTGTTTGGGTTAGCTCTACAGTAATAGGTTGATAAATTTTTTCATCAAACTTATAAAATTTGACTAAGTACTTCTTAAATGTACCAGTCCCACCACCCGTATCACCCTGCTTATGAGTAATGATTTTTATAAATTTTACAAATAGCAACATACTTGGATTTCTCTGAGCTGCTATTAGGTTTAATTTGTAATTCAAAAAATTCTCATACCTTACTGTGTTTCGTTCGAGACTTATTAGAGACACTTGAAGATTGAGTTGACGGGTCAGTGCGGGTGCCAACATCTCTACTTACCTCAGAATCATGTTCTGCAAATTGATCGAGATTTAATTCTAAAGTTTCATCAAAGTTCTCACAGAATAGAGGAAGACGATCGAGTTCTGGAAAGTAGTTCTGATCCACATTTCGTTGGCGACTTGAAGAAGAAACGCCAGCGAATCGACGTTGGGAAGCCATCAAAATGTGCTTGCAGAATTTTTGAATGAGCATAAGAACCAAAAAGTTGATGAAAATTATAAAAATAATACATCACATAAGTTCTACTATTTATAGAGTGTCCAACATACATAAAGATCCAAAATAACCTTAAAACGGTCATTTGACTGTTGCTGGCCATTTTAGTTTTAATATATATATTTATTTATTAAAATCTGCTGCAGTTCATGGGGGACAGTGCCCATGTGCGCCGCGCGCGTAGGGCGCTGCCCCCACTATAATTTTTTTTTAAGCAATGAACTGGACCGGTTCAACAGAATCGGTCTAGTTCTAAACCGGTTAACCAGTCCCGACGGCGAAGAACCGGTCCGGTCCAGTTCTAGACCTCAGAACCAGTCAGAATCGGTCCAGTTTAACCGATTCTTACTGGATCGATTTCCGACCGATACCAAATAGAACCTGTCCAATAAACAAGTCTATCACCTAATCTTTTTTTAACAGGTATTTTCAATTTTCATGTAGAAAAAACATCCTAGTCAGTTTATTCAGTCATGCAAACATATTAATTTAGTTATTTCATATCTTATATACATACTAAAATTAAAATTAACTTATATCACATTATTCATAAATTTTAATAAAAAATAATTTTTATTTAAATTTAATTTTAAATTTATTAAATTTAATATTTACAAATAAATAGATAAAATTCAAAAACAAATTTATTAATACATTTGATAATTTATGAAATTTTAATATTACATACTATATATCTTAATTAATAAATATTATTGGCTTAAAAAATAAATAATATTGGTTGATATATATATATTTGGAGAACCAATTTATACAGACGGCAAATCACTAATAGCAGTAAACTTTTTATAAGATTTTTTTTAACAGATATTATATTTCAAGTAAATTCAAAATGAGTGGAAAATTAATCAAAATTGATAAAAATCTACCTAAGCTAGCTTGAAATCAATGCTTTTCGAGTTATGATTCGATTTCAAGTCACTTAAAATTTTATTGAACCATCTCAACGTTATACTAGTTCGACTCGAAATCAGATCAGTAACAACTCTAATTAAGTAGGGTGGCAATTATGACAGAAACTTCAACTCGTTAAATTACCATTTACATTTGACTTGATCCAAAAAAGAATTCGATTTGCTGGTGTAAAAATCTATCAACAAAGACCAAGGGTTGTCATCTCTTGTCAGGGAGAACAAAACAACAATAAAAAACATAAAATAATAAATATTAAATGACGAGTGAAAATGCCTACGAAATCAGAGATAAATTTCTTTGAGAGGAAGATATGTGATGAGAAGATGGTAAAATAAGAAGAAAGAAGAAAGACATGAAACTTTTTATGTGAGAAAGTCAAGATTAGTTGGCACATGTCGTCTTACTAAACAGTGGTGACTACCAATGTTAGCATGATATGTCACAAACAGAAGTCTCATAACTTAGATGTGGAGCGAGTTTAGCATAAGTTGTTGAAAGTCTTTACATAACTTTAGCACGATCTATGCAATTTCTCTTTCTCATAACCGAGTTTCCAATATGTTAACATGACTAGTTATCTCTCAGGTTACTTCGTTGGTTTAGAGAAGTTGAATTATCACACTTATAGAACATATGAGTTGTACTCATGTTTCTGTGAAAATATTATACTTTTCTCATAAATGATGGAATATTTTTTTGTCAAGTATGCTAATCTCGAAATCAAAAAAAAAAGTATGTCAATCTCTGCTATCTCATAACACCGAAGTATTGTCGCAAATATTCAATTTTTTATGCCTTATGAAAAAGAGTTGTCCCTATTTTTATCATATATAAGATTGAGATTGGGATAATGCTTTTTTTTTTCCATCGAGATTAGGACAATGATTTTAGAATGTTCAACAATAAACAATATAGTTCTATCAATAAAAAAAATAATAAATAATGTAGCGAAAAAGTATTTAACATGTTATATAAGGTAGATAGCAAACTCAAAATAACACGAAATTAAATAACTTTTATTCAACCTAAATCAAACTCGACTTATAATTAGAACTTGGATTTGAGGTTGATGCCAGCTTTCCCAACCAAAACATTTTGACTGATTTTTATGTCACTAATAAATTTAATTTTCTATGAATGATGCATGACAACTTTTATTATTCTATAAAATAATAATCTCGTGTTAATCTGAAGTGGAAAGAATATTGGTTCATCATCTGCAAATCTTTTTTGTTCAGCCAAGTTAATTTTAATTATATTAAAGTCAAAACTCAAATGAAAATGTTTGCATCTAAAAAATTAGTTATTATCATATAATATAATTCTTATATTAATAAATAAATGAGATATGAAATAAAATTAATATTTTATGTGTAATATGCTATGCTTTAATTTTAGAATTTATATATGATATAATCTATCACAATATGGTTGATCTAATTGATTATAAATTTGAAAATATATACACCATTTAACAATTTAAAAAAAAGATAATTACCTACATGTCACATAATTTAATTTTATTTATGCTTTATCCATCCATTTTTAGTTAATTATGCTATGCACACTTAAAACATTACAAAATCTTACATACACACATTTGAGTTAAAACTTAATAAAATCTATTTGAAAAAAAAAATTCTGTTAGTAAATCATTAAAATCATATTTTTACTCTTAATAGTACATATTTTTCTCTTCCTTAATACTACACTAAAGCGCTGATTTGTCATAAAATTAATTCATATCGCGGATGTTTCTTTCCTTTGCTGCCACCTAAACATTAAAATTTTAGAATTTTCACTCAAAATATATTTAAATATTCTTAAAATTATATGATAAACGGCTCAGATTTTTTGTAATTTAATTATAATTAGATTATTAAAAAATTAAGATTACTCATTATAATAAAAATAAATTAAAATATGTGTACGTAAAATTTTATAATATTTCGAGTGTGTATAGCATAATTAATTAAAAATGAATGAATAAAACATAAATAAAAGTAAATTGTGTGGCATGTAGGTGATTATCCCCTTAAAAAAATATCTTATAAAAAAATTCCAAAACAATATTAGTGCTTAAAAGCACGAGTGACTTCAAACCTAAACCCACCACATGCATTATCTAATCACATGAACAAAAAATATTCATTTTAGTGGAATATAATACAAATTGAAAAGTTAATGTAATGCCCAGTGATTTGATCAAAAAAATAAATAAATAAATAAATAAATGTAATGCCTAGTGAAAGACATACAACCCTAAAATAATTAAAAGTTGAATGAGGAATTGAATTCTTTTTTGTAATTCTTTGATTAAAATAAAACCAGTTGATATTTTTAATTCATCCTTAGTGGCATTTTATGCAATAAAATGCAACCCCAGTCGATATCATGGCAGATATCCGTAGATGAAACAGATGCCCTATAAGTAGTTCAGAGAATATGTCCTGCATGAGATAGAGGTAAGATAGAGGTACAAAATAAGAAACGGCTGAATTGCAACCAGGCCCTTGAGTTCAACTATAATTGAAAAATGGTCCCAAATGCATTTTTTAATAAGACTTCAATTAGGCCAGTGAGGTTTGATGGTTATTTCAATCAGGTCCAAAAAATGTGAACTTTCAAAACTTTTCCATTAATTTTAAGTCGTAAAAAATATTAATTTTTTAGATAAAGATTAACATGCCCATTATACTTTAAGAGGCCTAAATTAAGCTCAATGCACAAGTGAATAAGCATCCATTAACTCAAAAATCTACACTAATAAGTAAAAGTGACAATTTAAATTGGCTCGAAAAAAATATGAAACAAGTGCTCGTGTTCATTCCTAACAGGACCAAAGTGTATTTATACAAGATCGAATAGTCGTAATTGTGCCAAATTAAAAGGTTGGAATGAATAAAGTGGAGCGAGATCAGATGCAATTTAACTCACAGAACTATAGAGTGATATGAAAAAAGAAAAGGGGGGGCATACACAAAAAGATGTAGTTGAATGATTTTCTGATTAATTAATCAATGCAAGACACCGCATCATCTTCCAATGGCTTATATAATTGAACACTACTTTATCAAAACTTATAAACGATAATGATATTATATCATATAATTACTATGCAAATTAAAGTTCTAAGCTGACAAGGGGTTGTAATGATCATTAAAAAAGCCGCAGATCATATGCAAACATTAAACAAGTAGCACACAAGATTTCAAATTTTATGCTGATTATAAGTAGTTTAAATTGTCAACTCAAGCCAAACAATCGCATGGAACATCAAATGCAGCAGCTCACTTTACAGAAGGTTTTCACCTCTAATTTGAAAGAGATGTTTCATTTTCTTTTAAATAGTCAAACTGAAAAGGAAATGAAACTAAGTCGATAGCAACGACGTAGCAAGAAGCAGATGAAATAGTCAAGATTTAACCACTAATCTCACCAAAGACACGATATGAATTATGAAGCATTAATGATTGACTTAATTGCAAGCCCAATTCCGTAAACTAATTCCAACAAGAGCTGATCAAAGCTACCAGCCCACAACAATGATAGATTCCAATGACTTCCTATTGATAGATTTTCAAATTCGGAAATCAACTGACGAAAGGAGAAAAAGGAAAAATGAGAGCGAGCAGGAAAAGGTGCAACAAAAGTCCTATAACAGTTTGCCCACTAACCCATCCTGTCAGTGTAAAGTTCAAGGGATTGAACGCAGTGATGAAGACAGGTTAAACCCAACCCACCTGAAAAGCTTTAATAATGTTCTACAAAGAGACAGCTTATGAAAAGAAATATCCAAATTTAAATTTGATAGATTGGATAACTGCTAGGTTCAAAGATAAATGCATGTAAGAGGTCTAGTAATCAGGAAAGAGAAGATCACTAAAAACAACAGCACACTGAGGTATTGTCAGCATTACCTAAGAGACATAGACCTATGAAAATAACAAATTGGTAGGTTTAATGTTCATGGACAAGACAAACAGTTTATGCCTCTACTGCGAACTAATTTCACTATCACACTATGTAATAGTAGAGTAAGAAGGTTATTCCTTCACAGCGATAATATCTGCTTCATATATGTAAGCTTTCTGTAGACTATTTCTGCATAAACCCTACAGTAATTCCTGGCTTTACAAATAGCATGAGTCTTTAGAAATCTTCAGGATTGCAAGTACCAGCACCCAAATGCAAGTAAAAAATAAAAACATCTCAGAACTTTAAACATTTAAGAACCAATAGGGTTTATCGGAATTTTAAGGACAGATAAACTATAGGATACTCCTACAGCCATGAAGCACATATGCTATAGATACTATTAACAAATAGTTAGGGAACACAGGAATAATCAGTAAAATTGGATCTAGGCAAAACTAATGCAGGCCATCTTTCAATGCAAACTTGGACAAAAATAATTCAATTTTACTGAAAAGTTGGATACAGAAAATTAATAAGAAAAGGGTAGTACTATCCCATCCAGTAAGAACAAAAATTGCTTCAACATGTGTTGCATGAATCCTGTAATGCAATGCTTGCCTAGCTGTCTTATCCCTAACCATAGGATATACAGAAACTTACAATACGCATATAATGAAGTTTCCTAACCATAAATAAGTAAAATCAGCAAACCAAACAGAACAATTTAGTAATCCTTGAGCAAGGAGCAATAAAAGTGTACAGGGAAACTAGGTTTAATCCTTAAAGTTACAAGAAAACACAATGGTCAATGGAAAGGAGCAAATAACATTTGAATTATTAATCCACTTATACACTACAAAGCGGACGATCTCGAAAAGGCCCATACTGGCAGAAAATGGGGAAAAAAAGAACAGTGGTTTGTTTGAGCATAAATTGAATGACAGATGAGAAAAAAAACCCCAAAGAAACCAACAGCGTTTAGAAGTTACATTCAATAAAGAGTTTCTTTCGAATCATGAGTAAATTTTAATTACCCAAAATAGGCAGAGATTACCAATCAGGCCGAATAAGTATCCGAAATCCTGAACAAACCAATCTTCCCATTTGCTGAAAAGATTTGCAATATGCAGTAAAATCCAACAAATCAGCAGCCCATAACTGCACAATTATAAACAAAGCTCCCTGATTGCTTCCTGGCAATCATATTCCACTCTGGCGGCTCCCCATCTTTAGGAATCCACGAGTGGAGCTCGATCACCCCTCCACCCAATGCCCTTGGTCCACCAATGACCACGAGTTGCTCTCCACAAGCCCTGAATGCAAGCCCCCATCCATTCATGGAAACTGGCCTTTCGGGCAGCTTCCCCAAAGTGATCCAGACATTGTTTTCCTTATCATACCTCCTCACTTCCTGATGGGCATAATGTGCAGCATACAGTTGATTATTGACCACCGCAACAAGTGGCGGAGCACCACTAGCACCATTCAAGCCTAACGACATATTTGGAATGACCCGCCATGTTCCTTTCTCTGGATCAAACTCCTCTCCACAAGTGAGCAAATCTGTATTGCTCGCCATTCCACCAATCACGTAAAATTTCTTATCCATGAATACACCCGAGCACATTTTCCGTGGTTTGTTCATGCTTGGCAGCGTCGTCCATGTTTGAGTCTCAGAGTTGTAAAGCTCTGCAGAGTTTAATATGGCACCATAAGCATCTGTGCCACCCGCAACAATAGCCTTCTCTCCCAAGCTTGCAGAACCGAATAAGCATCGAGGTGAGTTCATTCCAACACCCGGAGACCATGAGTTTGTAAGAATGCTATATCTCAGCACAATGTGAGCAGTCACTTCCTTTCCGAAAACAAGGAGATCAGTGCCCACAGCAAGAGACTCCTTGTCTGAACACATAAAGCATTCATTATGAGGCATCTTGGGCAAATTAATCCACCGGGCTCGATAAGGATCAAAGGCCTCCCACTCATTCACGTTGCAGGAGAAGTAAACCCAATTCTCAGTGATTCCATTCATTCGTCGTAGTCGGTAAACCTCACCACTTCTGATCAACGAGCGAAAGCCACGGTTGAGAGAGGCAAGGGCACCATAATCGGATCTAGAACATCGAATCAAGCAACTGATTGAATTATCCCGACCGATTGGGCTGATGAGGTTATTCGAATCAGTGCAATGAGATTTTGAGGTAGAGGAGTTGGCCAGTTTCAAGGATTTGCTCAATCTGCCCACAACCTCAGCATGATCTCCAGATATAACATCGAGAGACCTTTTGTCACCGGTTCTCTCGAGAAGCTGGTGGGTCATGTATGCCCACTTGGACTCTTGCTCGCAGGAGCTTGGCAACGCCCTAGATATTAAGCAGGATCGGCCTTCCAACATCTCTATGGAGGCCAAGCACAGAGGATGCTCCTCTTTTTGCTGATCCAATCCCAATATTTCCCTTTTTAATCAATAGATGATCCCCGATTTTTCCGGAGGCGTAGAGAAGATTAAAAAGAGTTTTCAACAAGGAGATCAGATGCTGAAGGAAAAGAGAGAACCCAGATCAGGAAAGAAGGAAATGAACAATATTCAATAAGAAGCGGATCCAGCAGATCCCCTTAAGCATCAAACTAATAGATCATGAAAGCATGAACAAATAGGACAGTGAAATCTGCGGAAGAACTGAATTATTTTTCTTATAGTCCAACCGGATCGAGCACACAAACCAGATATCCAGGCAAAAGAATAACAAAAATAGCGAAAAATCACAAAAAAAATGAAAAACAAACAAAGTGGCACCAATAACTCGGGAAAAAAAATACCCAAAACAACGAGAAGAGGACCTCGAAGATGATGTTCAAGGAATAGAAACGGCGGTTTCTCAAAAAAGAAGTGAATCTGGCAGCGATAAAGCTCAGGTTCATCCTAGCATGAGATCCATCGCATCAAAAGAAACATTCCCAAAAGCCTGAAGATCGACAAATAACCGAACAAATCCAACCAAAAAAAGAGGAAAAAAAAATTTATTTCTTCTCGACATCGATTTCAAGCAGGGAAGTGGAGAACAACATCAACAAGAAGCCAGAGGCAAAAGGCTTACAAGTGCCGCAGAAGTGATTAAGATCCAAATTCCTCTTATTGCATTATAAGCTCATTCTCTCTCCCTCTCCCCCTCCCCCTCCCCCTCCCCGTATATCCCTCTCTCTTCTCTCTCGCCCTCCTTCCTCCTACTGCTTCCCAGCTCCCTTCTTCCGGAGCGATTGATCCTTCGCAGCAAAGAGGATGTTGAAATCTGGAGCCCCAGCGTCCAGTTTGGGGCTCCGTGCCCATTTATCCCCCGCCCCTCCCCTCGAATTTTATCCTGCATATATTTTCCACTATAATTAACTTCTATTTTTATTTACGAAAAAGTTTCGAAATGTTCTTGAAAATTTTTTCTAACAGTTTTATCACTGAAACTGATATACGTTTATGTGTTTATATGTACAATAAAAATAGAAATAATTACCTACATATCATATTATTTCATTTTATTTATGCATTATTCATTCATTCTTAGTTAATTACGCTATACATATTCAAAACATTATAAAATTTTATATACACACACTTTTACTTATTTTTATTATAATGAGCAATAATAATTTTCCAATAACCTAACTATAGTTAAGTTACAAAAAATTTGAACCATTCATCATATTATTTTAAGGATATTTAAATATATTTTGAGTGAAAATCTTAAAATTTTGATGTTTAGGTAGTGGCAAGGGAATGAGACATTCGCGACGTGAATTGATTTTAGGACAGATAGCGCTTTAGTGTGACATCGAGGAAGAAAATAAATATGTATTATTAAAGATAAAAATATAATTTTAATGATTTATTAACGAAATATTTTTTTCAACTAGATTTTGACTGAATTTTAACTTAAGTGTGTGTATGTAAAATTTCATAATATTTTGAGTGTGTATAGTGAAATTAACTAAGAATGGATGGGTAACGTATAAATAAAGTGAAATGGTGTGGCATATAGGTAATTATTTCATAGAAATAATATTATTTGTTTATATGTTTTTTTTTCTATATTTGCTTATATGTTGACATAGGAATATTATTGTTAAATACTTTGGGGCATGTTTGTTTGTAAGGTTTAAATTTAATAAGATTAAAATTAAATTTAGATAGAGATATTTTTTTATTAAAAATTATGAATGATGTGAATGAAATTTGTTATTATGTTCGAATATGTGAGAGATGTGATATAAAGTTAGTTATTATATTGGAATATATAAGAATTGATATTATGTGAGGGATATGATATAAATTAATTATTATTTTAGTACAACAACCAAGCCTTAATCCCACTAGGTGGGGTCGGCTACATGAATCCTTTGTTTCCATTGCGCTCTATCAGTTACCAAATTCTTATCTAAGTTTAAGTAACTAAGATCACTCCTTATAGTTTTTTGCCATGTCTTCTTTGGTCTCCCTCTTCCTCTTTGTACATGGGCAAAATCCAATAACTCAATTTTTCTAATTGGAGCTTCAATTGGCCTACGATTTAGATGTCCAAATCATCGAAGCCGACTTTCTCTAAGTTTATCCTCAATTGGTGCAACACCAACTTTCTTTCGGATATACTCATTTCTCATTCTATCCTTTCGTGTATATCCACACATCCATCTTAACATTCTCATTTCTGCAACATTTATTTTATTTGTATGTTTCTTCTTTGCAGGCCAGCATTCAGCACCATATAACATCGCTGGACTTACTACTGTTTTATTAATTTACCCTTAATTTTGGATGGGATTTTTCTATCGCATAACACACCAGAACCACTTCTTCATTTTACCCAGCCTGCTTGAATCCTGCTAATAACGTCATTATCTATTTCGCCATCATTTTGTATAATTGATCCAAGGTATCTAAAGCGCTCACTCTTCTTGACAATTTGATCACCAATTGTCACATCTCCAATATAAGTATTTCTTTCTTGACTAAATGTACACTCCATATATTCAATTTTTGATCTACTGAGATGCAAACTTTTAGATTTTAGAGCATTCCTCCAAAGCTCTAGTTTCAATGTGTATTAAATGTGAAATAAAATTAATTTTTAATATTAAATTTTATGTGTGATGTGATATACCTATTTAAAATTAAATCAGGTTAATTTTGAACTGCTAAACAAATAGGAGCCAAATGGTTTAGATTTCTCGTAGGAGAGAATGACCAATGAAGTCACTTGAATGAAAATAGAAGAGGAGAGAGAATAAGAATACTAAAAAGAAACATGAGATTTATGTAAAATCTAGTAAGAGAAAAGTCGTGGATCCTCGAAGGTAAGAAAACAATTCACACCAAAATTCTCTACAAAAATTATAAGATAATTGATTACAATAGAGTTTGAACACCAAGATGTCTCCATGCAAAGTAGATATATATATATATATATACACTCTTAATTAGAGTGAAAATATTAAAATATAGCTAGTTGAATGTCTAGATATAATCGATCGGAAAAGATGTATAGAACAATTGGTCAGAGTAGATACTACAAAATTCTCTGGTCCACTAACATTTTAAGAAATATCACAAATCATTAAGTTAAACAAAGACAAGTAGAGCATGAGGGGATTGACCGTGGCCAAAGGGATTACTTCGAACAATGAAATCATTGGACAAATATGTCAAGCCCGAAGAACTTCATGAAACTTGTCATTACATATAAGTTGTAGTCTAATATGTTTAACGGATAGCTAAGATTATAGCAATGTTTTAAATCTAAATAGCATAATATTTATTTTCAAAAATAATATTTAAACTTGAATAATGAAATTGAATATTGATTGTAAAATAAAGCAAGCTCACGCAAACTCAATTGATTGAGGCGTCTTAACACGTTGTCTTGTGGACTCCGATTAGAGGCAATGGTGACCATCTAATCGTCTAGTTGCACCAACATAGTATTAAAGCGATATTAAGGTTCTAATTTGATTTAATTCCAGTTCTAAAATTTACAGAATTGAGTATTTCAGTTTGGTTCTCGATTCTGTACTTGGTTCTTTCATTTGGGTGAATAGGATTTAATCTAAATCGTAAGTATTGAGTTAATAAAAATATAGCTTGGTTCTCTCGTTCCGTTCTACCTGTTGTTATTAGCCTATCATATAATATGATTTTTTGAAAAGGTTTTGTGAATCTTTTCATTTAAATATTGTGTTCTTAGATAAGGTTCAGAAAACGAATAATTGATTATTGAGAAATGAGAATTCAGTAACTATTAATTTTTGTCTTAAACGTATATAATGAAGCCTTGAACTACACCCGAACCGAAAAATTTCTGTTCGGGTCCAAGCAGCTCGGGTCAGTTTCAATTCCAACAATTGTGGAACTAAATTTAATCTGTTCAGATCCAATTTTACATGAAAGTGATCCAAATTAAACCGAGTTGTACCCTGAAGTTTGGCCTTGGCATAAACGATTACTTTAATCGTACTTGTAGGGCAAAGATATGTAGTAGGGATGGGACAAACAAATTGCCTTTCAGCTCTTTCACATTCCGCAACTCTATGATAGGAGCCTTTCTTTTCCTGTAATGGCAACTGACTGGGTAGGGTTGTGCATGCTGTGAGGGAGACGAAGGGCTAGACTACAGCTCACAATTTGCTTCTTCTGGCAACCCAGCATCCATCCCTGTTGCTGATTCAGCCCACTGCTTTTGTAAGGCATCAAAGACTGCACAAGTGAAGCTGCATTCACAAATAAAGTGTTGCAGATCCTCTTCAATAGGGCAGCCCCAAGGGCATCTATTAGACTATCGCAAATGTCGTCTTTTGAGCCAGCCAAAAGTGGGGATAGGTTTTAGGATTAAAGAAAAGTACTTAATTTAGAGATACTTGTCATTGCACAATCAACTATCGCAATTATATACTATATTAGTATACTTAGGATATGGTTCTATACAATATAGATTTTGATATTATTTAAATATTAATATTATTAAAGTTTCGATGTTATTTATATTTTATTATTTATTTGATTTAATTTTATTGTATTAAAAATAACAATATAATTAAATTAATATCTTTAATAACTCTCTACTAATCTCTTTCCTCTTTTTCCTCAAGAAATTAATCCCAACTCACGTCTCTTTATTATCATTAGAGCTTCATCTATAAAATGTCATTTATTTAATAAAATTTACTTTTATATTTTTCAATGCATTTAAATAATCATTATATCAAACAATTTAATTTATTCAAATTCATCATTTTTCAGAGCGATGCAAGGCGAAGGGTAGGTAATTTTCACAGAGACGAACAGCATCAAGTAGAACATCCGTACCGGTACGACCTGCTCCGGAGGACGCGGAATGGCCCCCCGCGCGTCATTGAAGAAGTACGGTCTGCGTCAGGTATCGTACATTTGTACCAGCATGGTCGATTGCCTACAGGATAGGGGGACGGCCCCTGAAGCTCCCTAGGTCATCCCCCACACGTCAGGATTGTGAAAAATTAAGATTATAAATTATAATCCAACAAAGAAAACAGAATTTTTTTTTGTTTCCTCCGCTTTAAGCCTTTTCTAATTACCTTTGTAATACACTTTTCGATTAGTGGAATCCTTTCTAAAGTCGCCCAGAAAACGGCGCCGTGATTTTTGGTTAAACCGATTTTTTGTTAAACCGATTTTTATGTCTATAAATATTATCCATTTTAGTTATCAACAATCACATAATATCAGCAATAGCATTGAATAAAGCTGATTAAAAAAAAAATTGGATAAAGCGCCCCACAAATAGAAAAATAAATTATTGAAGCCTTCAAGCCCACGCCACTGCGCTGCTTTTCGCATATTTTGATTTTTCAGAGTTTTTTTTTTTTCTTCGTAATTTCGAGGAGGGATAATGACATTTTACTTGATGCCGAGAATAAAAGGTCAAATCGATGGCCATGAATGATTTTAATTAAATCCAACGGCCGTAAAGGGTCTGCAATTATTTTGGATTATTACTGCAATTTAAGCAAAGCTTGGCGTCCAAAATGGCAATTCTCAATGATTCACATTTCTTACAAAAGATTATACAACCACATGCCTCCAACTTTATTGAAAATTAATATATATAATATTTATGAAATAAGCGCATATCATGCTTCGGCATTCATCGTTAAATATTTATCTTTTAAGTCACGTTTATTTTAAAATTAAAAATTAACTTGATTTAATTTTAACCTGATATATCACATCACACATAAAATTTAATATCAAAAATTAACTTTATTTCACATCTTACACAGATTACTAAAATAATAACTAACTTATATCACGTTCCTCATATATCCTAATATTATAAGTGTTAACATGTAGTTCCAGCACTGCATCCCTGTCGTACACGTGACTCCGAGCTGGTATTTAGTCTTTATTTATTTACTAATTCACTCATCTATTCTCGCAAATCTCAAACCTCGGTCAAACCTCAGCCACGAGGGTTCAACCAAGCCTCGTCCCCGACGAGCCAGGACCATCCCTGCTAACATTGATGATGATGATACTCAGCTGTACCTGTCACAGTCGGTGTGGCCCGACCGCGTTGTTCCCCGTACAAAACACTTTTTTCAAATCCGCAAACCAAGGATCCGCATGCTCCAACTGCCACGGATCCCCAAAAGCTGCACCAATACTAAAAGATCATGATCCCCTTTTGCTGCTTTTGGTCCCTCCTGCGGCCGACAAGCAGCGCGAGCTCAGAGTTTGTTCACCATCTTTTCTCCAAAAAAAAAACAGGACAAAGCTGTACAGTCCACCGCCTACAAATACCCTTGAACAGTCTTCAGCAAAAGAGGTGGAGAAGGGAGAACAACTACCAAAATATAGACGATTCTCTGATCCCCTTGTTCACATTGTATTAGAGCTCCAATTGAGGAGCTCTCTCTTTTTTTCTCTCCCCCTCTCTTTCTTTCTTTCTAAGCATTGTATGAGCCCTTATGGCTATCCTTTTTCCATAGTGAAATCCTTCAGCTGATTGTTTGGCGGACGTAGGGGAACTCCTTCCTGAACCACCTTAAGCTCTGTGTGTTGCTCTGAGTGTTTCTTTCTCTCTCTCCTTCAAGCCTTAACCAACAGGTTTACCCCTCTGCGCACCGCTGTCTCTCAAGATTCTCTCTCTTTTTCGGTGTTTCTTGAGATCCCCTACATCTCACGTCAACAATAAATAATTTCATATCGCATCTCTCACATATACCAACATAATAAATAATTTTATTTCACATCATTCACAATTTTTAATAAAAAAATATTTCTATCCAAATTTAATTTTAACTTTGTTAAATTTAAGAGAATATATTTATTTGATAGATTAAAATTAATTTAATTTAATTTTAGACAGATATATCACATCACATAATTAATTTATTTCAGATCCTACACATATGCTAAAATAATAACTAATTATATTTCACATCATCCATAATTTTTAATAAAAAAAATATTTTTATCTAAATTTAATTTTAATCTAATTAAAAATTAAATTTTACAAATAAACATACCCTGAGTTATATTTAAAGGTCAATTGACATATTCTAATTATTTTAAAAAAAATAATGCCTGATCATAATTGTGATCACAAATATAAATTATATCTAAGTTCATTTTGCAGATAAATACCATACAAGAATTATTTTTGGTTCATTGGAGTTTCTGCACTGT
>JAEMOT010001646.1:24537-41520 GCA_019297695.1 Apostasia ramifera | reverse complement strand
ATTAATTTTATTTGAATATATAAATTTTAAAATAAAAAATCTTAGATTAAGTTTAATATAATTAAAATTACTTTGACTAAAATCAAAACACACCATAAACTAACATAAACATATTTGCAAATAACAGTCTATTTATTTGTTTAAATGAAAAATAAAATAATAATAATAATAATAATAATAATTAAAAAATATGATGAGAAATGGATGCTCCATCGTGGGCCCACAAAAGTTTCTCTTCATGTGAGATCATAGTTAGCATGAGTCGAACGAGATATAATTTTTTTCGAATAACTTATAAGTCTACAATTTTTTGTATTTTTTTGCCTTATAATTAAATTATAATGCAGTTATTAGCAAAAATTCTCAGTTTTTTCCCCCTTTTATAATACCAATAATTTAAAAAATATTTCATAAAAAAAATTAAAAAACACTTAAAAAAAGACAATTTTAAATATAATGGCAGTAAAATACATTTATAAACAATAAAAAATGCCTTCACCACTGGGTTGAGCACAAGTTAGTGACAGTAGGGGTGGCATCGCGTCGAGTTCGAGCGAGTTTCAGTATACTCAAACTCGAAAATTTTGATTTCAATGAGACTCGAAATCGACTCGAACTCGAATCATTTCGAGTCGAGTCAGCTCGACTCGATTTAACTTGAGTTCAAGTCGATTTCAAATCGATTTCAGTTTTTGAATAAATTTAAATTACATAATAAAAAAAAACACATTTAAAATAGTTACACTTTAACTAAATTTTTTTTTCTTTCATTTTCAATTTTCAATGTGTCACTCTTTCATAATATAATAAAAAAAATTTAATAAATAATTTTATTTCGAGTAAGGTCAATTTTTTTCGAACGAGTCAAGCCAAACTCGAAATCGACTCGAAATAATTTCGAATACACTGAATAGCTCGAAACTCGACTCGAAATGACTCGAATCGATTTCAAGTTAAGTTTTTTATCGAGCGATTTTTGACTTTCGAATAAAATTGCCTGTTCTAGTGACTGGTTATGAGGCCATCAGGTGGATTCGGTCCGAGGAAAAATAGGCCGTTTATTATTTTGTATTTTTTAATATTAAATTGCTCAAATCATAAATAATTAATATATTTTTTATAATATTTATTGTTTAATAATGATAATAAATTAATAAAATTATTGTTTTAAATATTTAATTATTTTTGGTAGTTTATATTATCATTTTAAATTTTTTAAAAAATAGTAATTTAACAATTCAACCAATTTGATAACTAGTCCAAGTAGTCCGACCATTATTAAAGCAAATAAGTTGATTATTTCTTCGCCGAATTTTTAGAACATTGATTGTAGTTACCTTGTGTCTATTTAATTTTCGCCTGCCTTCACCTAAGTATCGTGATTTCATTCTCCTTAAGAAACACGAGTTGCTCTGATTAATGATTTATTTGTTGAAACCTCGAAAGAGATGAAAATCTCGTATACGATTTTGTCGACACGCTTGTTAAAGAGCTACACAAAAAACTGACTTTGAGGTTTCAACAAACACATCAAATAGAAGAAAATTATACTCAAAATTATGTAGGCTACAACTTATAGCTAGCACGAAAAGTACAACTGTGACGCGCACCTTATTCCTCGACTAATTTATATAACAAAAATTACATCTAATAGTTTCCAAAATTGATTTTCTAATACACCCTAAGGGCATATGTGACATCCTTTGATTTCAATATAAAAGTATTGTTTGCTTTGATTTTAGAGAACTGCGTGACTTGATTACTTCCCAATAGATCATTCATCTCACTACTACTCTATTCCAAGCACGCTTAGCTATAGAGTTTCTCATCAGTAATCTCACGATTTTGCTCCAAAAGACGTCTCTATTATTTAAAATCACGTTATCTATTTATACAGTTCAGGATCTCCCCCTCTTTCCAATATTGAATGATTCATTTCTGTACCATTCTCACCATATTTTATCTGCCTAGAAGTATGCCAAAACTCGCATTTTGCCACAATGATTCCTTTCTTTTAGAATTTCACCAGACGATCACTCCTCACCCTTTTCAGCCACGGGCATCACAGCACATTTCATCGGAGAAAAAATTTTGCGATTTTTTCAAACTTTTTATCAATTGTCAATGAAGTCTTTTGTGACGTCACATTCTTACAAGGAGTTTCAAACCTCATGTTCAACCAATAGTTTTACTATCGAGATACTGCATACGTATTTCTTCCCTAAAAATAAGCTAAATTTCTAAACAAATGATGTGAAACAATAAAAAAAAATCAAAATAGCTAATTAATAAAAATTATTTTTTGAAATATATAATATAGAAACATTGAAGTGTAAAATTCACCAACCTATCCCTTAAAAAACAATTTATTATATTTCATCCTAAAAATCATAAAAAGATGCGTCGTATATATAGCTTATAATGGCCATGTTTTGCGCGAGGACCAAATCAGGACCAAAGTGATACTAATTTAAAAAATAATAATAATAATAAATAATTTTTTTAATCATTCTACATAAATTCTAATATAAAAAATATTATTTTACTTCACATACTCAATAATTTTTAATAAAAATATATACTTTATTTCACATCCTAGATCAAAATATTCGAATCAAGTATTTTAGTCTAGGATGTAAAATAAGATTAATTTTTTTATTAAAAATTATTGAGTATGTGAGTAAAATAATATTTTTTTATATTAGAATTTGTGTAGAATGATTAAAAAATTTTATTTATTATTATTATTATTATTATTTTTTAAATTAGTATCATTTTGGTTCTGATAGCATGCAGTATTATACCATTATTCGTGCTCTATTAGTCTATTATTCATGCAACGTATTATACAATATCTTGAGATATTTATGCAACATATTATACAATATCTTGAGATATTTTTATTGGGTTGTTATCATTTATCTACTCCAAAAGAACCGACTAATATAATTGATCAATTCAAATAGACGTCTCAAAAATATTAAAATTAAAATTTGATCGAATTTTTTAACATTATATTTAATGCTAATAGTTATCTTAACTTATCAATCGTTAGAACTATTATTGACACGTAATTCTGTCAAGCAGATCGAGGTTTATGCCTTCTTGAATACTCTCAAACAATCACATTAGAATGAAAAATTATAAAATCAATGAGACGAAAAAGAAAAACATTTAATGTAAAAATTTCAATAGATAATGGAATTCGTGATATACAAGTGATTATAAGAGTTTCGTATTAAAGGGAAATTAATTATATTTTGAAAAATATATAGAATATAAAATAAAATTAATTTTATATTTTGATATTTGTGTAAAATATTAATTAATAATTATAATATTAGAGTTTGTATTGAATTTGAAATATTTTTTGTTTAATATTAAATTTTGTAAATGATATGAGTAAAGATAATTTTAGAGAAAAATTATGTATACCACACTTAATTTATCAAAAATTTACAAATTTTATATTATTTATGAATTAAATCTTACTATACTATAAAATCTAAAATACTATATTTTATATCTTAAATTCCTTTAATACATACATCAAATTTTATTGAAAACATTATTCTTCGACAAAGCTTTAATGTTGAACCTTGGACTATTCGATTTCTCATCAAACGTCATCCTCTCTTCCTTGTAGTGCTTATACTAATCCGAAATTTATAATTTAATCACATTTTACATTCCGCACATAATATTTTGAAATTAAAAAAAAAAACATTTTTATTTCTCTTCCTTAGCCCATTCAAGCATAATAATAAATTATATTTCATATATAATTACACTTATCTCAGAATAATAACTATTCTCTCAAACTATATATAATTTTTAATACAAAAATATTATCATTCAAAATTAACTTTAATTTTGTTAAACTGAGTCAATAAACTCAGCATAACAAGTTAGAATTCATCTCAAAAATTTTCAATTAACTTTAATATTTCTTGTTTTACCTCTATACACAAAAAATAGAAAGATTAAAAATAATCTATTTTGATTATCAATAATAATAATAATAATAATAATCTATTTTGTTTTAGTTTTTGTTTAAGGTCACATAATTTAGGTAAAAATGAGTAGTACTATGCAACAAATTTGTTTAAAAATAATAATTTAAAAAAAGTTTGTGAATTTTTTTTTAAAATCACAAACTTTTTTAAAAAATATATGAAAAATAAAGTAAGTTAATTATATTAAAAATTATATTAGATGTGAAATAAAATAATTATTTAATATTAAAATTTATATAATATAAGATATAAAATATTATTTAAAAAAATAGAATAAAGTTTTTAATTGAAAAAAATTTTTGCCATGATTAAAATTTTTCTCAAACAAATGGAGCCTAAGGCCTTATTTGAAGCAAGGACCATAATAATATTAGTTTAAAAAATAACAACAACAACAACAACAATAATAATAATAATAATAATAATAATAATAATAATAATAAATTTATATTACAAACAAATAGCCACGCCTAATTTTCAAGAAAAAATTGTTATTTAGTTGGTAAATAACAATTAAATAGATAATAATTGTTTTTTATATGCACATTGCATATATTTGTTATATATTTGTTAGTCTGCCATAATTTTGATATTATTAACAGCATAATTAAAAGATAGTTATAATGAATTAAATAATAGTAACGGCGTTCGTATAACAATGTTAATTTGTTACAATTGAAACAAAACAATCTCCAAAATTATTTTATTAAAAAAAATAAATCATTAAATTAGTCACAAATTAAATTGAGCTCGAAAAAAATGACTCATAAAAAAGTCACCCACATTTATTCTGATTCAATAAATTAATTTTGATTGGCCTAAATTTGACGCGATAGAATCGTGATTTTAAATTTCGTTACTCTCGTTTTAGATTTGGTTAAGACTGGACTAAAACTCATCTGTCAACTCATTAATATTTTTCTTTCGAACTTTTATCACCTTTATTTACAAAATTATTTTGATTTTGTTCTATACTTTTACTATTATTGATAAAAATCTTGAAAATATTAAATTTCTCGCATAATGATGCATCAAATCTTGCACCAAAATTTAATTCCATACAAACTGAATATTAAGCTCCTGTTTGGCTCATGCCCAAATTAAGCATAACTATTTAAAAAATAAATAAAATAATTCATATAATTCTCAATACACCAATTAATTTTATTTAATATTTTTATAATTAAATAACTTTAGCAAATTAATTACGTCAAGAGAATTGGGTTCTTGAACCACAGAATGGAATAAACATTTTAGATATTTTACGTGCAAAATTCCTCTGCAATTATTTGGGGATGGGGATGGGGAATGGGTCGCGCAGGCGGCACGAAATTCCAAATTACGGCGCGGGTCCGGCGCACCCAACGCGTTAATTATTGGGGAATTAGATGTTGATTCGGTGCCAGAGGGCTCGACAGGCTCGCTGTCCGACTCGATCGCTTGTGATGTGTTTGATCGTAGAATCTTCTTCATGGCATGTTCTTCTCTTTAACTTATCCAATCACATATTCTCATCTTCTGATGCCAAATGGCTTTAACTTTTGAGCTAGCTATATATAACCCTAGCTATAAACATGACAGCATGAAAATTACAAACAGAGAAAACTTGTGGATGAATTACATGTCAGTATATATGGTTGGAGGGCAATTGCAAGTAGACTTCAATTGCAAATTACATTTGGGTCAGAGCCCGTCGTGTGACAGCATCTCTTATCGGTGATGATTGTTCCAAAAAAAAGACGTAGTGGGTTGCAGCATCGAATGAAAAAAAAAAGAGAAGAAAGTGGGCTGACCATATTGAGTGAAACGATAGAATTGTAAAGTTAATTCAAGTTTCTCTGAAGAGCTCAAAATATTATTGACAAATAAAATTGCTCTGAAGAGGGTGTCCAGATTGTTGTGTGCAACCCACAAGAGAGTTAGCAGGAAAAAAAAAAAGAGGAAAAAAAAATGCGATAAAAATTTAAGATGATTCAGAAAGATTCTTATATGTCTATCGGTTAGTCAAGCCAAAGAATTTTATTGGCACCAGAAAAGGAGTTAAGATGAAGTGAACGTAGTAGCACCTATAGGCTGTAATGGCAGTTGGATAGTGGAGAGCTTATATGATCATACCTTAGATCTAGCCTATCAAGTATAATAATAATAATTAAAAGTTCCTAAACACGGGAAAATATTTTGCTACGCATCAAAGATATCTAGTAATTTATTAGGGGAGGACTAGAGTTCACATTGTAGTGTGAAAGAGCTTATTTGTCATTCAATTTCTCATATGAGAAAGATATTTTTGCTTGTGCAAGGAGGGGGAGATTCCATACTCATAGAACACGAGTAGAGGAAGTCAATAACTAGTACGAAGAGATTTATGATGGTTAAGATATGGCTTCAATCCTTAAACGGCTCTGCTTGTGCAGCTGACTTGTTGGTTGTGAAACTAACTTATAGGAGACAAAGATTGCTAAATTGATGCGTGTGATTTTGATGACAAAAACTTTTAAGAATGACATAACGTTTTTAGGCATGTGTGATTTTAGAATTAATAAAATAAATATGATGATGCTCGGTTTTCACGGCATACTTCCGTTGAGCCACTAAGTTTATATTAAATACATTTGGGGACTAGTTGAGGTAAATTTAAGAGTTTGAGTTTGTTTGAAATCAGTTCTGAACTAGAGGGACCAGGGTGTCATTTACTCAAACTAATTTAAATAAATTTAATTTTATTGAGTTAATAGCAATTAAGTCCCTCTAATTTGAGTCTATATGTAGCTAGATCTTTCTAATTTCTATATTAACTAAGTTTTCTAGTTTAAAGTAAATGCAAATAAACTCATTGGCATTGATCAAAATACTTAATAAATAATTTTTTTTTAATTTTTTTACATAAATTTTAAAATAAAATATTTTTTTTTTTTTCACATACTCAATAATTTTTAATAAAAATATCAACTTTATTTCACACCCTAAACTAAAATACTAAAATTGAGAATTTTGATCTAGAAAGTGAAANATTATTTTACTTCACATACTCAATAATTTTCAATAAAAAAATAACTTTATTTTACATCCTAGATTAAAATACTTGATTCGAATATTTTGATCTAGGATGTGAATAAAGTATATATTTTTATTGAAAATTATTGAGTATGTGAAGTAAAATAATATTTTTTTATATCAAAATTTGTGTAGAATAATTTAAAAAAATTATTTATTATTATTATTATTATTTTTAAAATTAGTATTATTTTGGTTCTAATTTAGTCCTCACGTCAAACAGGCCTATTTAAAATTTTTTTTACGAACAACATAATTTGGGATTGGTGTCGCTGTTGTGATTAATAAAAAAATATTCAATCATTCGATCCTTTTGAACTTTTATTAATTGCATTTTTTAATGACTTAAAAATATGATTTGATTTAATATTCAATTATCCTTGGAAGAATTTGTCATCGGAATTGACGATATTTTCACATATAATTGCATTGATTTAATAGAGTTTTAATCAGCCAAACTAAGATTAATTAAGGATAAGATTGGCTTTTTTTGTTGAAAACGGACATGTTAGCAGTAATATTTTTATTATTTTTTTTTTCTTTTTTTGTTGAAAACGGACAAGTTAGCAGTAATATTTTTATTATTTTTTTTCTATTATAAATTTGGATTCTTTCTTATTGGAGAGTTATTAATTCAAAAAATTCTTGACATTTTTCGGATGCGATGTGCTGAAGAGTTCTCATTCCACTCTTATATTTCCATCATGAAAGATAAATAATTGTATATTATTCAAAAACAGTCCTCAAACAAAATTAAATAAAATATCTTCTTACAGAATTATTTATATGATTATTGATCATATATAATTGCTGAATAAATGGTAAGCATAGAAAAATATAATAGGAAAAGAATAATTACCTACATGCAACACAATTTAATTTTATTTATGTCTTATCTATATATTCTTAATTAATTATGCTATGCACACTCAAAATATTATAAAATCTTACATACACACATTTTAACTTATTTCTATTATAATGAGTAATCATAATTTTCTAATAACCTAACTATAATTAAATTACAAAAAATTTGAGTCGTTCATCATATTATTTTAAGGATATTTAAATATATTTTGAGTGAAAATCCTAAAACCTTAATGTTTAGGTCGGCAAAGGAAAAAGACACCCGCGACGTGAATTGATTTTAGGACAAATCAGCGCTTTAGTGTGGTATTGAGGAAGAGAAAAATATATACCATTAAGAGTAAAAATATAATTTTAATGATTTACTAACACAATATTTTTTTTTAAATAGATTTTGATTAAGTTTTAACTCAAATGTGTGTATGTAAGATTTTATAATATTTTGAGTGTGCACAGTGTAATTAATTAAGAATGGATGGGTAAGATATAAATAAAACTAAATTGTGTGGCATGTAGCTAATTATCTCAATAGGAAAATAGGACTTTAAAGGCTCTCTTTGATGTAAGAATTAAAATAATAATAAATAATTTTTTATTATATTTTATACAAAATTAAATATAAAAAAATATTATTTTATTTTACATATTAAATTATTTTTAATAAAATTATTAATTTTATTTCACAGATCAAATTATTCGAATAACATATTTTAGTCTGTGAAATAAGATTAATAATTTTATTGAAAATAATTGAGTATATGAAATAAAATATTATTTTTTATATAAAAATTTATTTATTACTATTATTTTTTAAACTAGTACTATTTTGATTTTGATTTTAATTTTCACGCGAGACAGAGCTTGAGTAAGTCACATGTCACTCGTTATGGATTAAGGACCAAACTGGTGACCCATCTACATGATATATAAATTATTTTTTAAAGTTAATTTTAATTTGATTTAAATTTAATCATCACCTTATACATAAAATTAAATAATAATATTTTAAATTCTACATATATTTTAACATTAAAATTAATTTTACTTTATTTTTATCAAATTTTAAAATAAAAAAATAATTTTATTTCACATTTTACTTAACTTTTAAAATACAATTAAATTTTGTTTTAAATTATTTATAAATTTCAAAATAAAAATATTACATTAAAATTTATTTTTTTAACTTAATCAAAATGACGAAGCATATAAACCATCACATGAGATGAATATATTGATGATTATGTATAATGAAATGGCTTAAAATATTAAATATTAAAGATTTAACAAAATATATACTCCAATCACTAACAGTACAAGCTAAAGTTATCAGATATGAATGCCGTGAATCGTACAATACGTCGCCTGACACTCACCACGTCTCCAAGCCCCGTTGCCGTCTGTCATGACGTGCCATGCGACGGCCACACGTGCGCGTAGAGGTGATCGATGTCACCAACCATGAGTTACCTTCTGCTACCTGTTGTCCGATAGCCTGCGGGCCATTGCGAGTCTCGTTCACGCCCCCACCTGACAGCCTGCCCTAAGAGGCTGAAACAAAGTGCGGTGATCATGCACCAGTAACGAAAAAAAGGTGGCTATTTCGGGCGGTTGTAACACTTTTTTCATCAACTCGTACTTACGATCGCCGATGTCATTTCTTAATGTTAACGGCTCATGATGGACGGAACCTTTCAACGGTCACGATCACATCAGGATGTGATGGGAAATTGAAATGCCACCGATTTTCTGTCTACACTCGGCTGGAAGGAAAACGATTTTCATTGGATTCCTTGGAACCAGTGGAAGTGGACCAAACAGTAGAAAATTTGAAAGTACTCTCATAAAAGAATGAAGTACATCTTTCCAAATATAATACGATCAATTAAATAGCTATAAAATAATATTATACTAAGTTTATATGTATCAAGAATTTAAAATTCAATTTATATTTCATTAAAAAATGAAAATATTAGTTTCAATCGTTTTGACAGTTTTAATAATATCGATAATTTTAATTTTTTTAATAAATTACTTAAAATTTATAAATTTAAAATTAAATTGACAAATAATAATTATTAAATACTATTTTTTAGAAAAAAAAGAGTGCAGAAATTGCCAAAACTACCTAGTTTTAGCCAAAACCAAAGCTTGATAGCTCGAAATTGATCTGAAATTATAGAAACTCGACACTTTAATTCGGCCAAATTTTAAAACCTTGATATTTATATCATTTACAAACATATATATATATATATATATTTTAAAATCATTTTGAATTTTGTATATCATAATTTTGAATTGTTCAAAATAAAATTGATTTAACTTAAATAATCAAACATAAATAATAGATCAATTCGCCATTTAATGAATTAATTTGACTTGTCAAATACTTTTAAACTCTTATTAACTTGAACACGTGCTAAACATCATTTTTGATTAGCCTAATTATACATGGTGGGCTTCTTCAATAGTATTATGAGTTCTTGCATAATACCTCATATTTTGCTCGACATAAAATCATTTTTTCTTCAATTAAATTTGAATTCAACTTTGCTTAAATTGAAATTGATAAAATACATAAATATCAACTCAGTATATACATATGTAGTTTTAATGTTTAATAATAATAATATATATATATATATATATATATATGAAAGTTTATACATTAGGAGCATATTATATATATTACATAAATTAAGATATTAATGCATGGCATGTTTGTATATAATAACATATGACATAGATAAGGTGTATAATACATATTTAAATCATGAAATTAAATAATTAATTAGCCCCTTGATAAATTAAGCACAATTTGAACTAAAAAAAGCTAATAATTAAAATTAAATGTTCAGCAGCTTTTTAAATTTGAAATTTGATGTGTTAATGTTTTGCAGCTTTTTAAATCAATTTAAAGAGTAGATTATATTTTTTATGAAAACAAATTAAATTATTCTTACTAAAACCATAAGTAAGATCACTAAAATTGCACCACCTACAGGATTCAGGGTTTGAGAACTAGCAGTATAAGCTATTATCACATGTAAATTATAAGATAAAATATATAATCTTAATTATGTTATCACATGTAGTATAAGTTATTAGAAATATTTATATGTAAATTTTAGTAATTATACTTTCTATTTCCTTCACTCTGTTATCACTTTCCACCAAAATCCCTTCAATTACGTATTCCTGAAAAAAATACCTTTCTGTTATTTGCGATAACATTTAAAATTTATTATTTATATTTATTTTAAAAATTGATAAATATTTATTATTAAATTAATCATTTTATGATAATATTTAATTAATGTTTTAATTTATAATGAGAGAGATAAAATTATGCCAATGAGCTTCAATCTTTTCAAAAGAAAAAGAGAAACAATTATTGAGAGCTTTAATAACAATTATTACATTTTTGTAATTCTGAAATTAATAAACACAATTACAGATTATTTAATTAATATTTATTATACAAATCAATTTAGAACAATTTGATATTAAAGTATTATAAATGGTACTTTAGTAATATTCAAAAAAATATTAATAAATGGTACTTTTATTAATATTCAAATACAATAAAGTATTATTATCAAAAAAAAGAAGATGAAGTACATATTTTGAAAGAAGTAATATAGTACTCATTGATATATCAAAGTACAATAAATAGTACTTTAATAATTATTTATTACAAATAATATTTTTATCATCATCCTAACATAACAAATACTACTATATATCTAATATTTGTACTCCAATATAATACTTAATAAATTTTTGAATGCAATGAGTGTATATTTTACATTTCTAATTAAATGAGTGTTTATTTTAGTTTATTAATATTGTGTACCTAATTTTTTTAAATAATTAATTTAATGTAATACACATAAATTTTGAATATTGAATTCAAATTTAAAATTTTGGAGGGATTATAAAAAATATTTATTTTGATTAATTTAATAAAATTATAATCGCAATATATGAAGTTACTACCATCAAAATCAATTTTTTACCACAAAGTTATGATATTAATTATTTACATGTATTTTTTTTATTTGATTATGCACAGAATTAATTGTACGTGCGTGTGGGTATAGGTCTCGAGAATATTGTAAAGCGCAAATATTACTAATTTTTTTTCAAAAAAAAGCAAATACTAGCTGACGGCATCAACAATAATGAATCACTTTTGATTTTTATAATTATAAAATTACTTCAAAAAGGTAATTATCGTCAATAATATTCTATAAAAAAAATTATAGTCAATAATGTATTTCAGTTACATCAAAATTTTCATTAACTTGAATCTCAGAAAGCAATTTTATACTCAAAATAATTGTTATATCAAATCTTTCATAACTTCCAATTAGCATCTAATTCATAATTTTTTTTCTTGAGATTTATAATCCTTTAAATTGAATTTTAAAAATGTTTGATCAAATTGAAAACTGAGACAAATTATAAGGTCTCACATCAAGCAATTTGAGCATTTGAATTCAAAAGTGATAGGCTTGTTATTATAAGAACTCAACTGCAGGAACTTAGAAGTAATATATCGTACAAGTAGAAGTGTGCATTCGGTCAGTTTGATCAATTTGGTTAACCAAATCGAAAACTTCTCTCAAATTCAGTTTTGAAATTTAATAAGCCAAGCCAACCAAATAAGATTATAAATTGAAAATCAAACTAACCAAATAAAATTCGGTAGGTTTAGTTTAGTTAAAATTATAATTTTCTTTTAATTTAATCAATTATCTCCAAAAATTTAAAAATTTTAAAATCATATATAATGTAATGCTATAAGATTTCACAGTGACAAAAAGCTAAGAACATAATAAAAAAAAATGAATATCATAACTTAAAGTAAAATTAATGATAAATTTTTGAGCGAGTTATATGAATACAAAATCAACTTTAAGCTATTTTATCCAATTGGTATATAATTTAAATCAATTATATTATAGTCTATTCTGAACCAACTTAATTTTTAATCGATATTCGAGCAATCTTCAAGTTTTAGTTATTTTTCTAACTCTTTAGGAGAAGAAATTATTAGATTCAGACATCTTAACATCCCAACCATTCAGCCATTTCTTATTGTTTTATTTTGTCACACGTTAATTTTTGTATGAATATCTTTTCATTTTATTTGAATTTTTTTAAAAAACAATTAGAGGCGTTTGGTTCAACGTTATCTTGATGTTATGTTATATTATCTCGAAAAAATAATTATTTAGTTTAATGACATTTATAAAAAATCTTCTATTAGATTATAAAATTATTAGTTAAAAAATAACATATAGATGTCATGATATCTAAATTACATTACATAACACTAAGATAATATCGAATTAAATGCCCCTTGGATATTTATGAAAACAAAAAAAAGTTAATACCAAAAACTGTTCAAATTGAAAAAAAAAGGATAATTACCTAGAAGCCACACAATTTAATTTTATTTATGTCTTACCCATCCATTCTTAGTTAATTACGCTATTCACCCTCAAAATATTATAAAATCTTACGTACACATATTTTAACTTATTTTTATTATAATAATAAATTATAATTTTTTAATAACCTAACTATAGTTAGATTAAAAAAAATCTGAGCCGTTCATCATATTATTTTGAGTGAAAATCCTAAAACCATAATATTTAGGTGGCGGCAAAGGAAGGAGACAATCGCGATGTGAATTAATTTTAGCACAAATCAGCACTTTAGTGTAGTATTGAGGAATAGAAAAATATGTACCATTAAGAATAAAATATAATTTTAATAATTTACTAACAGAATATTTTTTTAAAATAAATTTTGATTAAGTTTTAATTTAATTATGTGTATGTAATATTTTGTAATGTTTTGAGTATACATAATGTAATTAACTAAGAATGAATGAGTAAGATATAAATAAAATTAAATTGTATGATATATAAGTAATTATCAAAAAAAATATTCATCATTTTGAATGTGATTATTTTTATTTTGTATGTTTTTTTTCATTTTGTATATAAATTAAACAAGGTATTTGCATAAAATAAAATATATATATAAAGCGAAAATAAGTGCAACGATAAGATAATGATTGTTAGGCACGTCTTCCTATGAAGCGGTCTAGGATTAGATCAGCGGGGCGCCCGAACCCATAAAAGCGTAACCCAGAGAACACGTGTTCTGGCGGAACAGAATAAAAGTAAACTACCGCAGCGGAAAACGAGGCCGACGGCCACGTACAGGAGGCGGCCACGTGTGCGAACGCCATGTAAAGATGAGCGGCCTCGTGGCAGTTTATCGGGCGGCGGGAGAAAGGTCGTTAACGCTGATGATAGGGGTTGGAGGCCGACGACATCACATCAATTGCACAGGATAAAATTTCTTCATAGCATTTTTCAAGTTGCTTCTTCCTAAAGTAATCTTGTTTTATTATAAAAAAAAAAAGTAATCTTGTTTGTTTCATAAAAAATATATATATATATATATTTGGCTATAAATCTCTAAACAAATTTTTTTAAAATTTAAATAATAAATAGTTACATACATACCACACAATTTAATTTTATTTATGCCTTATCCATCCATTCTTAATTAATTACGCTATGCACACTCAAAATATTATAAAATCTTACATACACACATTTTAATTTATTTTTATTATAATGAGTAATCATAATTTTTTAATAACTTAACCATAATTAAATTACAAAAAATCTGAGCCGTTCATCATATTATTTTAAGGATATTTAAATATATTTTGAGTGAAAATCCTAAAACCTTAATGTTTAGGTGGCGGCAAAGGAAGAAGACATCCGCGACGTGGATTGATTTTAGGACAAATCAATGCTTTAGTGTGGTATTGAGGAAGAGAAAAATATATACTATTAAGAGTAAAAATATAATTTTAATGATTTACTAAGAGAATATTTATTTTCAAATAGATTTTGATTAAGTTTTAACTCAAATGTGTGTATGTAAGATTTTGTAATATTTTGAGTATGCATAGTATAATTAATTAAGAATGGATGGGTAAGGCATGAATAAAACTAAATTATATGATATGTAGGTAATTACCCCTAATTTTTAATCTATATGCAAAACTACTAGAATTAAAACCTCTTTTTTTTATCAATGCTACAATAAATAGAGGAAAGTGTCGATAAAATAGGTCTTTATTACTATAAGGGCACCCTTTAGACGACGCAAGAGATGTAGATGAAGAAGGTTGATGTAAATAGAAGAAAGTTTTCTTTGATTAGGAACAACCCCAAAAGTGGATTTCTACTTTCGTGGGGGGTGAGATGGTGAGGCAATGGATTGAGGGAGAGAAGTAGATAAATAACTCCATTTAAGTCGAAGGTCAATTGCGCCACACAACTAGAGAAATCGATGGTCTAGCATACTGATAATTTTATTCCATTTGAGAAGAATGAGAGGAGGGTGATAAACAAGTTTTGCGTATGTTAATCTTTTTCTTTATCTAAACTCAAGTACTCGTTTTTCTTACGAGAAAATTTCCATAAAAATCTTATGATATTGTTGCGTGTTGCATACGAATGCATATAAGATTGAGAAATATCAATCAAAATATATTGTGATTAGTCGTAGATAATTTCTTGAGATTTTGAATGGTTGAAATGAAATAATTAAGTAGTACATTACATATGCAAAAAATAATCATTCTTTTTTCATTTAAATTTAAAGCAAGAATAATTATTAATAGAACACAGCTCTCATAAATAACTAATATATTAATAAATTACAAATTTAAAATCTAATTCACAAAATTATTTAATGAATTAATGATGTAATCTACTTGAGGGCTACTTAATTTTGAGAGGTGCATATAAAGCTTTTTCTTTTTTAATATTGCACATAAATGAGAACTATAAATTATAGATAGGGTAAATTACACTTAGGTTCTAGAATTTAACACTTAATAATGCACAGATTCATGTTTTTAAAATTATAATATCGGGATCCCTGAGTTTTAATAAATTATCAAATAAGTTTTTTTTAATTTTTTTATTATTAAATTTTTTTAAAATTTCTATTATACCTTTCCCCCTCTCACTCCTCCTGATCCCCGCGCATGCTCAATAACTATCAACAGCAATCAATGAGGACATACATGCATGCTCAATCGGTGAGGACTTAAAAAAATATATTTTTCATAAAAATTATAGGTTACATAAAATTATAATATTAGGCGAAGAGAATCAAGAGTTTTAAAAAAAATTTAAAATTAACGTGTAATATCAATTCTATGGAAAGCTAGCTAAATTTAAATAAATATCAAGAAAAATTGTAGCCAATTTAATTCTATTAAGAAGTGATTGTATAAAAAATATTAACAAATTTAATTTAGAGGAAGAATAGAAGAATGTATATATTATTATAAAATAAATTGCCTCTGAGTCTCAAAGTCACTTCTCATAACCGCGAATTATTTATTAAAATGAGGTAAATAAATTAAGTGGATATCATGACTTTAAACATAATTCTTCTGGCTTAATTAATGCCACGTTGAAAGTCATATGTTGGATTAATATATTGTGGTGTTTTATTTCGATTTGTGTTCTTATGTTCTTAAATCTTAATCATTTTTAAAATATGAAACTTGCAAACGTATATTCGATATGTAATACACTATTAATTTATGCATTAAATTACTTTAAATATATATATATATAATCATAGACTATGCAAAAACTCTTTAGGCTCGTTCCGTTCGAGTTTCTTTTTTGTCCAACATGAATTTTAATTATAAAAATTAATTTTATTTTACATTGACCATAAATTTAAATATTATAATTAATTTTAGGACAAATTACACTCAGGTCCTTGAGTTTAAGGATTATATCACACAGGTCCATATTTTTAAAATTATAACATCGGGGTTCCTAGATTTTAAAAAATTATCATCTAAGTCCTTTTTTATATAAAAATTACCATTATACCCTTACCCTCCCTCTCTCCACCTGATCCGGCAGCCGCGCGGTCGCGCTCAGTCGCCGCACCACCCTGCATGGCCGCTGGCGGCCTC
>JAEMOT010001645.1:285114-310392 GCA_019297695.1 Apostasia ramifera | reverse complement strand
TATGTTGGGATATGTGAGAGATGTGATATAAGTTAGTTATTATTTTAGTAATGTGTGTAGGATATTAAATAATTTTAATTTTTAATATTAAATTTTATGTGTGATGTGATATGCCAGTTTAAGATTAAACCAAGTTAATTTTTAGCTGCTAAACAAACAAGGCTGAAGTTCGTGATTCAAATGTATTTTTCAAGAAATATTAGATGGAAATGTAATAGTCATTTAACCTCAGACACTTGAAAATAATTTACCCTTAAAAACTTGAAGTAAAAGAAAAGCAAATGGGCCCTATAAATAACTGGTGAGATAGTAAGCAAACAGGGATGTAAAATGGCTACTACATGTGAAGGATATTAATCTAACATTGGAAACAACCAAATGGGACCACTACATTTTCTATTGTGAATCAATTGTAGATCAAGTGACAAGTTTTGAATAGGGTTGTTATTCTTTTGTGTTGGACATCTAGTTGGAAAGTTAATGTTTTAGATCTCGACTCGTGATTTGGGATGTTTATTGGACCGCATTAGTTCATGCTCGAGGTCGTTGGATTCAGGTCCGGTTGAATGGGAGCGTCAGTCCAGTCAGGTGCCGACCAGATTTAGAAACTAGTTCGAGATTGGGAACTAGGTTGGTCGGGTAACCACTTTTTTAAAATTAAAATCACCGCTATTGAAAATTGTTAATTTAGGAATTGCGACATATTTCTTTGAGCCACTATTTTTGATTTCGTCTATGAAGTTTAATTATTGGTGTTGAAATTCTACATCAAACATGTCCTCTAAACATAATAGCATGCACAGTGGAGGAAATTAAGAGGGCGTTTGCTTCATTATTATCGTGATATTATATTATGTAATTTAGATATCATGACATTTAAATATTATTTTTTGACTAATAATTCTATCAGAAGATTAGTTATAAATATCATTAAATTAAACAATTACTTTCTCTAGATAACATAACATAACATCAAGATAACAGTAAACCAAATAATTCCTAAAAAAATTGTTCTTCTTGTCGTAAAGAACGTCGATTTAAGCAAGGTTGTTTATTCTTAAGCTATTAATACGTCACATGCAATAGTAGATAATACACGATATTTTTAGCAAATTCATTTATGAGACTGATCTCATCATGATCATTTGGATTACCAACTCCAATAAAATTACAAGTCATTTAAATTTGCCATTGGTGCTAACACTGCTTTGATCTCACTAGCAACTGACTCTCAATAATTACAATAGTCATAATAATACATTAAAAAATATATAAAAGCATCATTCACATTAAGATGTAAAATATTATCACCGGCGAACTGCTTGAGCTGCTATCGTGGCGAGAGCGGGTCGCCGCGTACCGGCTGGGGGACGGACTGGGAACATTCCCCTCGGGGGACTTCCCCGGGTGTCGAACAACCGAATAATTTACTCTAAGAATGTAGAATATTCTTATTCTCTTTTCAGAAATACTCTGTGGATGCACTAAAATAATTGTGCCCTCTTCATTATTATAATATAAAAAAGCAAATCCTATAGAATTTAAAAAAAAAAAATCTTTGTTCAGTTGAATGCACTTACACTATTTGGAGTTGGCACTCAGTATTTCTCACTAAAATGTAGTTTGTAGAGCTTTACCTCTTTGAATGCGGTTATTAAAAAAGCTAAGCTTCTGTTTATTTTGCAGTTCAAAATTAATTTGATTTAATTTTAAACAGATATATCACATCACACTTAAAATTTAATATTAAAAAATAATTTTATTTTATATCCTACAAATATTATCAAAATAATAACTAACTTATATCACATCCTTCACATATCTTGACATAATAACTAACTTTATATCACATCTCCCACATATCTTAATATAATAACTAAATTTATTTCACATTCATTATTCATAATTTTTAATAAAAAAATATTTTTTTTCAAACTTAATTTTAACTTTATTAAAATTAAATCTTACAAATAAACAAACTCATAATAAAGTTATATATATATATATTTTTTTTTTTTCTATTGATAAAAAACTTTTATTAAATGTTATTGAATCATAAATTTATAATAAATCAAACATGAAGAACATGAAACCAAACAACATTTAAAACTAGCCTTATGTTGCGATTAATAATTATTAGTTACATTATTGTTAGATATATGAGCAGGGTGATAATTAAAAATATTTCACCTTCTATATTATATAACATTTTAAAAAAATAAATTAATTTAAATAATATTAAACCAGCTTATAACTCATATTGTAAAACATCTAAGATTAAAAAAAATACATATTCATATATATATATATATATATTCTCAAAATACATCTATAAATATATTTAGGTGAGGGATGTAAATATTATAAAGTGATCATGGTGCAAAGTTATTCACATCTCACTACGAAACTAACAATCTTTTACATAAATTAACGTTGCATAATGATTGGACTCGTTAATGGCTTTAGTGGAACAAAATGAACAACACTATGATAACATAAAACAAAGAAGGGTTAATAGCCTATATCACTGTATGCTATAGTAAATTTATCATTTTATGTATTATGCATATATATATTTAATAAATTATATAGCATATATTTTTTTACATTATGCACATCCAAAATTATTAAAAATATTTCATTAGACACATCATGATGACTGTGGTATAAATTTTATTTTATATATTTTGTGTTGTTAAATGTAATTTATTAAATAAAAATATGTAATCAATATATAAACAATAAATATTTTATGATATGCAGGTAAATATATATAAAACTAACAACAACAAGTGATTCTAGACTTTTCCCATTTAGTTCATATCCAAGTTGAATAAATTTTTTTTTTTTAAAAAAAATAACATATATTATTCTCAATACATCAACTGATTTTATTTAATATTCTCACAATTAGTTAACTTTATTTCTCATCGTGGAACACTAAATAATGGTGGAGCACTAAATAATGCAGAAGATATCGAACGAATTGAAATTATATTATCTAGAATGCAAATAGGTAATATATATTTTTTAGAAAAATTTTCCCAGAAATACATGGAATATATTTGAAAACTTCCTATGTCTCAATATTACCATTGGGCACAAATTTATTTTAGTTCATATCCAAGTTGAATAAAATTATTTTTTTTTTAAAAAATAACATATATAATTCTCAATACATCAACCGATTTTATTTAATATTCTCTTAACTTTATTTCTCATCGTGTATATATATATATATATCAAAAAATATTAATATTTTTTATAAAAAAATTAGCTAAGTCTAACTTGAGCATAAATCAAACATAAAAGTCCCCTCCAAATCCTGGAAGAAGCTCCCTCAAAGTTATAATCTTTTGGATATTATATATATATATATATATATATATGATGGAAAGCATTTATTATAAATTGGCCCAACTTCCTTTCAAATGTGATTTACTGATATTTTATATCAATATATGTAAAATTAATAGGACTATATTCTCTTGTTAATATATCAAAAAGACTTTTTGTTACAATCATTTGACATAGTTAATTACATTGGAGATTCTTTAATAGTTTATTGATAACTTGTTGCTCACTATTGCGTATCAATATTCAATTAAATGATTTTTAATGAATAACTTCTCGAACAAATTTAAAGACTGACGAGCTAGGTATTATTCGAATATTTTTTAGAAAACAATGATAGCAAGCAAAGACGAATGAATGCTGGGCTTCATTTGGCTATTTCTCATGAAGCAAGGATGGGACGAAATTCGACACAATTTGAGAGTGAAGTTTATAATAGTTAGTATAGTTTGAGAAAACTATTAGTTGAATGCAAGGTGAATTGAGTTTAGATTCAAGCATTGTGCATGTTATTCGTCATATTTAACATGCATGAACTTATGTAAAATTAAAATGACGTTCTTCGATTTCATTGCAAACTACTTTATTGAACCACAGGTAAGGTTGAAAACGAGTCAAATTCGCTTGACTCAACTTGAACCCAAGTTTGTGTCAACTAAACTAAAAATGAATTGATTTAGAACCAAACCGTCATTTAATTCAAGTTGACTTGAAAATTTTAAGGAAATTAATGATAAATTCTTATATTTACCTATTATTATATTTTGATCTATATTTTTTAAAAAAATTTACTTAGCTCTTTAAATAAAAGTATAATAAATCCCTATTTTACTTCATTTTAAGTTTATATTTTCAATTTTGGGAATATAAGTAAAAGTTTTTAAAAAATATTAAGAACAAAAATAAAGTGTAATTAAAGATTAGTTATAAGAACCTATTGGTAACTTTTCAATTTAATTTGAGTTAAGAGTGTGTTTTAGTCAACACGAGTTTTGAACGACTTCATTTTGAGTCAACTCGTTTAGAACTGAGTCGATTTGGAGCCGGACTAAAACTCGACTCGGCGGAGTTAAAATCAAACTCTTTATTGAAAATTTTGAATAGGGAAATAGATCAATGAATCCTTTGCATATATGTGAGGCTGTGTAATGAAAACAACAGATCAAGCTCTTCTGATGGTGAGCAGCTCCCTTCTGAGTGTAAATGCTGCTGCACTCCTTAAAAGGGGAAACACTCTCATTAATGATATTGGCCATTAAATAGTGATGGGCCCTCATTGGCCAATGACACCATTAAATGCCATAAATAAATTATTTCAATTATAATCTGCTGGTCAAAACTAGGCCCTGCATTCCCCTTGGCAATAATGCTGTAAATTCCAGAGTGTTTCTTGTGGCCAGGGGCTCTCAATTATGATCGAAACTCGAAATTCGCTCGATTCTATGTTAAAAAATGAATCGATTTTCAGTCGGACATGAGACTCAAACAAATTTTTTAACACGAGTGACTCGCTCTTATTAATTAATAGATTGGTTAAAGAATTATAAGGTAGAATGGTTGAGTTGGGAAATATTCACGGGTTTTGGTTCAGCACTTTGTTTTTAGTTCAACATAAATTTCAACTGTAAATATTTCACATCTAATGTAAATATGAATAGTAGAATTAATTTTATTTCATATTTTACACGTTTCTCAATATTAAAATATTTTTTTTCTATTAAATCTAAAAAATTAAACATTTTTTTCCTACAATAACAATAACATTAAGGTTTTATCTCACTAAATAGGGTTATGAATCATTTGTTTCCATTGCGTTCTATCAAACAACAAGTTTTCATTTATCTTCAAATGTGTAAAATCTTTTTTTCTCTTACTTTAAAAAAAAACTCGAACCAAATGAGGCCTTAATATCTTAAATATTTAGTATGACAATTTGTATTCTTGCCTATTTGCTTCGTTTCACTTCTAATGAGAATATATCTCAAAATTCAATGCGCAAAGCGAGTATAAATTTAGATAATTTGAACTCGTAGAAGGTCGACTTAGATACTATATTGTAACATCTCATGATCCAAATGTAAAGGTATCTTCTGCTTTAACTTCTAAAAACTGTATAACTTAGTTACTTCCTAGATCAAGCATGCTTAACAATGAAACTTCTCATCATTAGTATCAAATTTTTTTCTCAAAAAATGTCTATATATATTGAAATCTTATTATTTATTTATATAACTTAAAAACTCATTTTACTTTATGATAAAGTACGATTCATTTTCATGCCCCTCAACACTTATCATCTAACCTAAAAATCTATAAGGAGTTACAGTTTGCTTCAGTGATTTTCTTCTTTTAGAATATCACCTGATGATCACTCACCACCCTTTTTAGCCACGATTCATCACATTAATAATTTAAATAAAAAATAATCTAGAAGTATTATTCCACATAAAATGCTCAAATTTTATCATTTTTAAAAAATATTATTGCATTCTTATTTAATTAGTGTTTTGTTGTGTATGATTTATATATTAGTTAAACAATTAGGATCTTACTCTTGTAGAAATAATGAACGAATCATATAATGCACCTCCTACTGAATAAAACGAGTCGAGACAAAAACAAATACAAGGTGAATGCAGATACTAGGAAGCACATAACAGAGCAAGCTTGATTCAATGGATCGGATCCAAACCATCCACGTTGTAATTCCTACTTAAATCAAACAAATAATGTAGATAAGAGTCTCTTAGTTTTAGTCTGAAGGCAATTTTTATGAAAATTTTATACCGTTTGGCACAAGAATTAAAATCAAAATCAAAATAATATTAATTTAAAAAATAATAATAATACTAAATAAATAAAATTTTATTATATTTTACACAAATTTTAATATAAAAAATATTATTTTATTTCATATACTCAATTATTTTTAATAAAATTATTAACTTTATTTCACATTTTAGACCAAAATATTCAATCAAATATTTTGATATAAGATGTAAAATAAAATTGATAATTTTATTAAATAATAATTAAATATATAAAATAAAATAATATTTTGATCTTGATTTTGATTCTCGTGCCGAACAGTGCCACATACATTTCTTTTGACTTGCCTGATGTTATTATTAGGGTACATTAATGCCAAAGAGAAATTCTTTTACAGAGCAAAGCAGTCACTAAAAAGAGGTAAGATCAACTTAATAGATTTATCATGAATGATCAAAAATTCAGGTAACATTATTTTGATTTTATTGGATGAAACTAAAAAAAAAAAAAAACTACTATGAGGGTGTTAATAAGTTTATAACATGAGAAATGATATTCTAAAACAATACAGCCGATGAATGAAATAAGGCTTTCAAAAGGGAAGAAAACAAACAAGTTAGCCAGAAATGGCGACTGAACAATAATCTTCAACAAAAGCTAAAATCCCTTCAAGCTTGAAGAATTGCCCATTCTCAAGGTTCAGAATGATGCTTCAGGAGTCTCTCTCTCTCTCTCTCTCTCTCTCTCTCTCTCTCTCTCTCTCTCTCATTTCAGCTCTCTCTCATGTCAGCTCTCTCTCTCTCTCTCTCTCACACACACACACACACACACACACAGATCAAACAGTCATTATCTCCATTTGATGAAAAAATTGTCCGTTCTCTTGACTTCGACGTACATCTCAAAGCATGGCTCCGCAGGTGCCACCTTGCAGGAATCATGAGCGTCAGTACAAGGAGGGCCCTTGGATTCACCCAGATGGACGGTCATGATTAGATCTGGATGCAGCTTGAGATACTAGAAGATAGCAGGAGAAGCTTGAGATCTTTGGGGATGACTGCATTAAAATAAATGGGCAACAGATCCAATACATGTGAAATGCGGTAAAAAAGGAAAAATGCCAGTTTGACTTTGTCTACATGGATGGGAATTTAAACTATAAATTCATCATATTATCTTGACGTTTGGTTCAATATTATCTTGACGTCTGGTTCAATATTATCTTGACGTCATGTTATGTTATCTAGAGAAGGCAGTTGTTTGATTTAATGACATCTACAAAGAATCTTTAATTAGATTATAAAATTATTAGTCAAAAGATGACATCTAGATATCATGACATATACATTACATAACATAACACCAAGATAACATCGAACCAAACGTCCCCTTAGAGTAATTGTAATACTATGTAGAAAATGTTTTCCACAATATGATTTCATTGATGATAATGTAGAGCCACGAACTTAACATTAAAGATTAATATGACACAAAAGTACATAACCATATTAAGGAACAGATGACATAACAGGAGAATCGCCCCGTCCGATTTAGGGAATCGGACAGTCCAATTAGGAAAATCGCCTTGTCCTCTCAGGGCGGGACTATGCTGCGAAAAGCCCGTTCAACATGACCGGATCCGAGTTTGTTACGAGGTTTCCTATAAATATCTTATATACATCAAACTCTAAGAAGTTCTGATCAATATAGATTTTTCTATGGTTGCGAAATCTCTGTATTCTCTCTAGAAATTATTTGAAGAATGGTAGAATGTTTCTTTAGTCCAGCCATAATTTTTCCTTGGATTTGGAGCTTTTCAAGTAAATTTAGTGTTTTCTTGTTTCTTCTTCTTTCTTCTTAGATTTGTATCGGATCTCTGCGTGGCTTGTGATTTCAATCTGTTTTTTTACTGCGTTACTGTGGAAATTATCCCGGGATTTTTGTTGCCAAGCGAGATCATATTCCTAATATTCATGGCGTTACATGGACTTGGAATCGTCTACCAGCAGCCGTATCTAAACAGCGTATAATTTAGTTTGTGCAATAGATGCGTGAAAGTCGTACTCTTATCTTTTATATCTCTAAAGTTTCATGAGCTACAATGAAACCTTAAAAAAACTTCATTCGTCACCGAATCATTTCTCCGTAGAAATGCATAGTAAAAATACCATATTTATTACAAAATTTCAGGAGAAAAAAATGGGGAAAAAAGCAGTGTCTGATTGAAGGTGCAACATGAGCAGGGACCACAAAACAAAAGAGAATTAAGGAAAAAGAGCTGACTGCGATTGCTGTCAAAGTAAGAAGGGCCTGGGAAGAGAACTGTGTCCCAGGGAGCTGCGTGTATTTACTGTATCTGTTGCATTCCCCTACAGAAAGCATGTTATTTTACCATAGACCAATGGAGAAAGATGAGGTTGTGAAAGGCGTGGACCCAATCTGATTCATCTGTCAGCATTTAAGTGTCAATTTCCTTCAATAATTAAGTTTGGCAGCTGAGGATGAATGAGATCTGCGATTAACTACACCCCAGAGTACTTAGATTTAGCAGATCTTTGCCCCAAATTCATTTTTTTAAACTGTCCTTGCATGAATGTCCTTTCTCGACAGTTTTGATTTGATTCAGTCCATAAAAGAGCCGATTTAAGTTGAGTAATTGACCAAAATATCTCTCTTCAGGAAGCGCATTAACAGAGTTAAATGCCTAGGAATCTATTTGAAGTGATTTAAGAGCATGAACACGTGTAAAAAAGTGGACAAACTTCAAAGACAACAGCTAATTTGCCCAAAGATCCGAGCTTCATGAGATTTATTTATATATTTTTTCTGCACTGCCCCGCAAAAATGATGCTAAACATTCATCATGCGGAGGCTAAATGATTGAGACAAAGTAAATGTTTTTACAATTTTTTTTCATATGCTTCAAATTGAATTTGGATATCCAATGTGTTCAGTAATAAAAACAGTAGCAAAATTTTATAATATTAGAATCTAAAACTGTCATAACTCCACTTATGCTGAAACTTGTCACATACGTTTAAGCATAAACAGTCCAAAGCTCTGGTAAAGGAAGGTTGTGGTAGGCTGATTATCAGCATAAAATTGGTGATTCCTCGCGATATGCATTTATATGCTACGAGCTATTGAGGTATTCTGTGCTTGATGCTGCATGGCACCCAAACTTGGTTCGGAAGTGAGGTTATCTTGTTGTTGTTGTTGTTGTTGTTGTTATTGAATTTAGAGCTATCATGAAAATAATGCTTTCTTTATCTAATTTTTTTAGTTTGACCCTAATGTTGTTTTGTATAAATTGCAACCCGGTCTTGGGTTTTCTGCAACCCTCTACTTGGTCATTATGTTTTTGTGCATTCATAACTTTTGTTTCATTCTAACTATTTATGTTAAATATCTATTGTCAAGTACGATAGTCCTAACTATCGTGCTATTGATTTTGTTACAAAATGCATATTAGTACTACCAATTTAGGGTTTATGATTTAGGACTTACTCCAAACCCTCTTGCTCTTGATATTGACATAAAATGAATTTTAGTGCTGCCCAGGCCCCAGCACCACCTCAGTCTCAATGTATTCTATACAGAGGTAGCTACAGAGTGAGCGGCAATTCATTTTTTTCTTTCAAGGTTTTTCTTTTTAACAATAACAGCAAATATATAAAAAGGTCAAAGTGCACAGATTTTCAACTATAAATGCGTATCAACTACAGCAATGGCTACTTTCAAAAAAAAAAAAAAACTACAGCAATGTCTACAATAGTAGGAAAATCTACAAAATCACCATATTCTATATATAAATCAAAGTTAAAAAAACTAATAACACGCTTGATTGCCTGTCTGCATTCAAAATTGTCATAGGTCAAGGATATTTTGATAACTTTGTATATCATAAACAATAAACATTGATTATGGTGATGTAGATAGGTTCCACCCTTAAGGCTATTAGTGATGGATGATGTACGCATTGTTTTCTCGTTTATATGATTGTTACATCAAAAACATGCTGCAAGAGCTAGAGAATTATTAGAGGCACGGGTTATTCCAGAGTAAAAATTCAGGTAGGATAACAAAACAAAATCAGATTTTTCAGTAGAAAAATGTCAATTTAATATGGTAATCACTATTTACAAAAAAATGAAATAAAAATTTATGTGAGGATATGTTATATTTGTTTGAAAAAAGTGATGATACCCTATATTAAACTTGCTATAAATTTCACTTGAATTCTACAGGGAAACATTCATGTATGTCTAACATCAATTGTCTAATAGCAATAGTTCAAAGAAAACTTCAACATTAAACCATCACAAATCTTACATTATCAGCTATGAATTTACATCTTATTCTCAAAACATGTCATTAAACCGAGACAACAATGCAGATATACAGGGTTAATTTAGTAAGAGACTTTATCTGGGGGTAGCTTTTGTTTCACTTTCTCAGATGGACAGTAGGAAATAAGATGCTACAATCCTTAAATTCCCAAGTAAATGCTATATTCACTGGAATTCAATCTTGTAATATTAGTGTTAATTGTGACTCAGAATTCTTCAATAGTACTAAGGACTTTTCAAGTTGGGTTGATTTCTATGACAGGGTTCACGAAGAAAAGACAAATAGAGTTTTTCGACATTTGGTCTGCTCAGAATGTTCCTAGAAAATGGTGATATTTCAAACTTATGTTCCCGATGAGGCCATGTCTACAAGAAGTTCCTTGAAGATTTATGTCAGTGTTATTCGTCTCGTTGTTCTCCAACTCCTCTTCTTTGTCTTCATCTTCCAAAAAACGATAGATTGGGATCGTGCCAAAAGACATAGCCACATCTTAGAATTTGAGGTACTGTTGGAAAATCAAGGACTTATTCTATTATTCTCCAATCTCCATCAGCCTCATGTCTCCTCTAAATAAAGAGATAATATAATGGTCTTGCATGTGTTATGAATTCTACATGTGAGAACAAAGTTTCTATGAATAGCACAATGGTGTGTGGAAGATCTCTTTCTTCTTCTTATAGTTGAGTATGGAAGATCTATTTAATGGTCTTGTATGTGCTGTGAATTCTTATAATTCTTCTTAACAACGGAAACTTCTCCTCTCTACTCTCTGTTGTTTTTCCTACAGGGGCTTTACGTATTCACCCCACTTACTTTTCTGTTTTACCTCATTGATTTTGCTATTATCTTGTTTGATCGATTTTTCGGTGTTACATTTAGTTTTGTGCCGAATAATATCATTTTTCCCATATGAACTGCAACCTGCTCATTGCATGGAGAGAGTGGAGTCCAAGTCTGACTTTTTTAATAGACTGCAGAAATCCTCCTAGAACTTCAAATGCCAGCATTTTATTACTTTCACATGACATTGTGGTTTTCTTTTACTGTTATCTATATCTCGGATTGGGTTAGACATTGGATCTTGGTTGGGGTCAGACCAAATCCTCTCAAGTCTAACATTGGATCCAGGTTGGGTCGAACTGAATGCTCGGGTCAGAAAATGGATCAGTCAGAACACGAGTTTTCGAGTTTGATCTATTAATAGTACCCGAGTGCGTCCGAGTGCGTCCGGCTCACCCATTAATCAAGTTAATATGATTGTACTCAGGGGTAGATTGGTAATTGAGCTACAAATTATGACAATCTCATAACCTTTCATATTTTATATTCACTACACGTATAATAGGGAGCTTGTACATCTTGTAAAGAATTCTCGACACATTAGACAACTCTATTAGAGAGAACAATGAATACACAAAAATTAAGGGGAATCCCCTGTGCCTCCCACATTAATTGTTCATAGTTTAGTGTAGTTTCTGCATAGCTTCCAAGCATGACCGCACAACCCTTTTCTCCGCTCTTCATAGGGAACCCTTTGATTAAAGAAAAGCACATCGAGGAGAAGTGCTCCTGGTGACAACACAGATCAGATTAATCATAAAGTTCGATATGGATTAATCTAAATTAGTCTCAAAATGATGTCTTCTCTATCACTAAAAGAGCCACTTCTCAATTCATTCTCATCGCCATGTATATTTGCCAACAAAGAGATCAGCCAATGAACCTCTGAAAGAAATTCACTGAGGAGCTTAATATTACCCTCAATATTTGTATTTAATGATTAGAGAAATGACCGTGAAATACATCAAGTACATCTCAATAATATGCCAATAAATTAACACCCAGAAATCGTCCTAATCAAAATTTTCCACTTGGAAGTAATAATCACATAAATGTAGGTGCCCTGCAGCACTGCATCCATCAGCTACAAAACCACCCACTATCAGCGACTCTCACACGTGAAGAGCAATGTAGATTGCAAAACTAAACATTGCGATCCAGACAATTAGAAGCTATTCACAAAAAAATTAATCAAACTATCCGGCATTCTATCGATAAATCGAAGGAGGGCATGTTGAATCAATGTGCCGGAGATTGCTTATGATCATAGCTAGAAAATGCAATGGAATCCAGAAGACCAGATAGCGTAGAGACGGAGGCGGAGGAAATATTTACCTACCTTTTTGCTCCGCGATTTCATCTCGGAAGAACAAGGAAATGAGGCTTTCAATTTACCTACTTTTTTTGTTCCGCGATAGCCTATTATTCTGTTTGGCACCAGACCTAAAATGACGACTCAAACTAATTTGAATAATAATAATAATAATAAATATTTTTTTTAATTATTTACATAAATTTTAATATAAAAAATATTATTTTATTTCACATTCTTAATAATTTTTAATAAAAATATTAACTTTATTTCACATCTTAGATCAAAATATTCGATTTAAATATTTTGATCTAGAATGTAAAATAAAGTCGATATTTTTATTAAAAATTATTAAGTATGTGTAGTAAAATAATATTTTTTATATTAAAATTTGTGTAGAATGATTAAAAATTTTTATTTATTATTATTATTATTATTATTATTATTATTATTTAAATTAGTATTATTTTGATCTTTATTTTGATTTTTGCGCGAAACAGAGCAATGGTCATTTGCTTGAGGGTACGATGAATTAATCTGAGTTATCCTACCCCAATTAATTGTTTTTCTCAGCTGAGATAATGAATATAAGCCTGAGGCCTTTGATTAAAAAAAAGCTTATCTTAGCTATGACTAAAATCTTAAATTTATTTTAAAAATTATTTTATATCTCATTTTACACAAATTTCAACATTAAACAATCACTTTATTTCACATATAACACAATTTTTAATATAATTAACTTATTTTATTTTACGTCATACATATTTTTTTAAAAATCTTCACAAAAAATTTTCAAATCATCTTTTTTTCCTCCAACCAAACAAATTTTAGTTTAGTTGTTAATCCGACTTACCTCAGAATCCCTTTTGGCAATTTAAGTATGACCTGATATAAAAATTAAAACCAAATCAAAACCAAAACTTAAAATTTATCCAATTTTGTCACATAAACAGTGAACTTACTTGAGAGAAAGTGGGATGCTGATGTAAAAAAAAGGCGAAGGGAAATCAGGCTGAATTGCCTCACCAAATCTCAGAAAAAGAAGTGGAAGAAGATGCGTAGCGAAGAAAGATGAAGGGAGATCAAGCTGAGAATAGCCTCTCTAAAGCCCAAAGGAAGAAGTGAAAAAAAAAGCCCAGCATACGAAGATGGAGAAAATGCGTTATCTTCTATTCTAAGCTCTTACACCAATAATTGATATCGGGCAGCCATCTCCGAAGATAAATGGGTTAGGGACGCGATATGAGGTTAAGTACTCCAAGTTAGGGCTAGAGGATTTTAAACTAGTTTGAGGATTTTAAAGTGTGCAAGGCCGCTCACGCATTATTTCCGGCCACTACCCGCACAACGGCAATGCATGCCATCGTGCATCCCTTAATTGCTAGGATCTGAAAAAAATGAAGAGGAAGAGAGAGTAAAATAATAAATTTATAATTTTTTTAATAGAATAACTAAGAATGAAATATTTTAAAAGCACAGAAATCTAAGTGAAAGATTTTTAAAATTATAGACTTAAATTATTTTAATCCCTAACTTCAAAAACCTAGATGTGGCCTCCTATATAAATAGATCAACACTAACAGAGAATCAGGAGAACTTTAAGAATAAATTACTTTTAAATTTCTAAATTTCGATATAAATTCACTCTTTTTGTAGAAAATATAAATTAAAAATTTTGCATTTACATATATATTTCTTAATTTTTCTTCAATTATATATTAAACTTCTATTTTTTATTTTACAATTTGATCTTTTAAATTTTTTAAAATAAAAATTAATAATATACATGCATTCACAAATATATTTATAACATATTGTATATATATATTATTAATAATAAGCATCCAAATAATTATAATTAATAAAAAAAAATATCTCAAAAATCTTGAAAAAATCTTAGATATATTATCTTTAGAAGTTTAGAAAATTAAGTTATAAAATAAAAAAATAAGAAATTTAATATATAATTGAAGAAGAATTAAGATATATATATATAAATATTTAAAATTTAATTTGTAATATATAAAATCAAATTAAATAAATAAAAATTACTAATATTTCAACAACACTAATATTTATATTGTATTCAACCAAACAATTCCTAAATTATTGTGGATCATTCCTTTTTGATATATTCAGTTAATTCTCTTACCATGGTCCGAATGACAGAAAATATTAGTTTTTTATAAGCCTTTACGGTAGATAGTTTTATTTTCTAATTTAAGGGATATTTAATTCATTATTATCTTGATATCATGTTATATAATTTTAAAATAATAATATCTAAATATTATTTTTTAATTAAAGATTCTATAATTTTATAAAAGATAAATTACAAATAGGTCCCTGTTATTTGATCGTATGTACAAGTAGGTCTAATTTTTTGAAAATTTCTCAAATTGATCAATTAGTTTTAGGTAATATGCAACTAGATTCAAAATTTAGTTTTGACAGTAAAAAAAATGTATGAAATGATTTTTTTACCTTTAAAATTTTTCCTCTCTTCTCTCTCTCTTCTTTCATAAAAAGGCTGGGGGAAGTAAGGGAGAAGCCATTACCCACAGACTCAATTGAGGTAGAGAGCAAGTCAACCCCATTATATATGGCCTGATCAATGCCGGTGAGAACATCACTATCAGCACAACCGTCATTAGAGCAAACTTGGTAGATTGCGAGGTGAGCTCTGGGCGCCATTCCGGCGGCGATGCACTTAGTGCTATCGAGAACTTCAACGTCGTCGACGAATCCGCCAGCGGTGAAGTTGGCAACATGGGTTCCGTGCTCGGTGCCATTGTTGGCGGCGGCCGGTGTCCAGAGGCTGCTTCTGTTGAATCTCCTGAAGCTGATAATTTTGTTGAGAGAACTCGGCCACCCATTTCCCCCATTGCCTAGTGGCCTTACTCCTCAGAAGAGAGAGAAAAAGAGAGAAAGAGAAGAGAGAAAAAATTTTAAGGGTAAAACTAAATTTTGGACCTAGTTGCATATTACCTAAAACTAATGAACCAAATTAAATAATTTTCAAAAATTGAACCTACTTGCACATACGATCAAACATGCAACAAAGACCTACTTGCAATTTACCCTTTTATAAAAGTTTATTTAAAAATATCATTAAATTAAATAATTATTTTGTTTAAATAATATAACACAATACTAAGATAACATTGAACCAAACAGGCTCGCAAGCATTTTATGGTTTGTCAAAAATTAAAGAAGAAAAACAATTAAATTTTTTTTTTGGTAAATTTGTTGAAAGAAAATAAACTATAAAGGCTTTGTAATTTATTATATAATTAATTATCTCTTAAGCCATACATAAATTTTAAAATAATTAATTAATTTTAATTTATATTCTCAATGTTAAATCTGACGAGTACTACTTTGATATCAAAATATTTTTATTTCACTTCATGATACACTAATTTTAATATATATATATATATATCATCATAAAAATTAATTACGATGGCTAAAAAAACATAAAAACTATTAATTATTTAATCATCCAATCATAAGTCTAGTTGGTTTAAGCTGTATACTTGAACCAGCCAACCATGCACTTATTTAAGCCAGCTTGAATATAGAGGTTCTCAGTTTAAAGTCCAGCATTTTTTTTTGATAAATTAATCAACCTTTCGCTTTAATTAATTAATTAACTAAAAATTATAGCCTAGGCTGTAATTATAATTTTAAAAAGAGTAAATTACACTTAGGTCTCTAAATTTAAAGTATAAATACTTATATCTATGTTTTAAAAATTTTAATATTTGGGTCACTGATTTCTAAAATTTTAATGTTTAGATATTTTTCTAAATTTTTTATTATTAAATTTTTAAAATTATAATTATACTCTCTTCTCTCTTCACTACTATCACAAAGAGAGAGAGGGGAGAGTATAATTAAATTTTTTTTAAAATTTAATATTAAAAAGTTAGAAAAAGAGTAGATATTGAAATTTTAAGAATTAGAGATCTAGGTGTTAAAATTTGAAAATATAAACCTGAGTATTATTATGTCTTAAACTCGGAGATTTGGGGGTGTAATTTACCCTTATAAAATGTCATAAATTATGTTAAAACTATAATATTAGTTACCATCAAAGTTTTTGACAAATATCATAAAATAAAAAGAATGGCAAAGATCAAAGGAAAATCGGGAATCGCTGCCAAATAAATTTTGATGGAATGTAAGGCGGTTAGCATTTCGAGTTCAAGTGACTTATGATCTTTTCAAGTTTAATGTTTTCAAGTTGGAGCCAAGTTTTGAGTCAATTAGACCTAGCTAAGTGATCAACCTTTTGTACGTAGTGAATAAAAATGTGGTTCCAAGTATTATACTTATGTCATATGTCTAACAATTTTATTCAAAGCATTAATAAATTCCTTATATATATATATATATATTATTGATGCAAAAAATATGTAAAAATAAAATGAAATAAGACGATAATTTTTACGTGAAAATTCGAGTGTCCGGGGGAAAAATCACGATGTCGTCTAGGCGATTTAAATCCACTAATCGAATCCCTTCTCTTACAAAGCTTAGTGGTCTCTAAATAGAGACCAAATCAGTACAAAAGAGAGAGGTAAAGAGAGAGAGAGGCAGTTCGGCCAGAGGGAGAGAGCCTCCCCCAGCTTCTCCTCCTCTTCCTTATTTATAACTTAGAGAGGAGGGGACATAATAGGTACAGTCTTTCACATCTAACACCTATTCCTGCAAAGGATGATTAAGCAGTGGACTCTCATACCATCTTAAATGCTGAGTTGACATAGTAGTACGGAAGGTATGATCTGATGATATCTCTTTGAGGCATTGTTCGATAAGGGGTTGTTGTTGAGCTGCTGTTCAACTTGAGTTGTTGTTCGGCAAGGGGTGTTAGAGAAGGTTCTAACATATATATATATATATATATGAATATAATATTTTAGATTTTTGAATTTATAAATATCAAGTTGAGTTTGAGTTGTATCGATTTTAATTCAAACCAAGTTGATTTTGAGAATTATGAGTGCAAGTCAGAGAGAGAGAGAAAGAGTTTAGAGTCCTCAGTTTGGAGCTAAAATGAACCAATTGAGGGGAAAAAAGGTGAGTCAATCCAAAACTTGTGAACTAATATGAAAACAATTCTTAAAGGCAAGCACCTGTAATTAATTTACCATTAAGAACACATATTAGTCCCTTTCTCCCTCACCTGCCAACCTCCCAAAAGCATTGAAATTGTTTGATCTCCAACCGTCAAAGCGCGGAAGAGAGAGAAAGTTGTCCGCGGTTTCCTCTTTCGCGCTCTTCTTCTTCATCAGCTTCATGATCTCTTCTCACTCACCGATATTCCTCCGCCTCAAAGCTTATTCGATCTCCGCTACTGAATCCTCTCTCGATCGAAGAGCTGCATTAGATGGGGGGCGAAGGGAGATCGCCGGCGATTGTTTGCTGCATGTGCGGCGACCGCGGGGTGCCGGAGGAGCTATTCCGATGCAAGGCCTGTCTCTTCAGATCCCAGCACAAGTAATTAATTTTTTTTTTAAATTTTCTGTGCGTTGTAATCTGGTTGAAGTCTGTTACGCTAATTCGTATTTGAATCGAAGAGTTTTCTTTGAATTTTATTTATTTATTTTCTTTCGGGAAATAATTTTAATTAATTTCGTTTTGTGCAGATACTGCAGCGATCTTTATCCGAAGGCGGAGGCATATAAGGCGTGCAACTGGTGTCTGAGGGAGGGCATGGGGAGATCGATGGCCTGCGAGACGGCGGCGACGATGATGATCGCCGCGAGCGACAGCAGCTGCTCCCCATCGTCCGGCATGGGCGGCGGAGGCAGGTTCGGGGCGAAGGTGCAGCCGGCGGCTCCGGCGACGCTGCGGATGAACAAGCCTGTGAAGAAGCAGCGAGTAATTTCGGAGCGAGCGTCGCAATCGTCGGCGGAGAAGCTGAGGAGGGAGAAGCTCTCGCCGGCGCCGCCCGGCAAGATTCGGCAGAAGTTCAGAGGGAAGGTGAGGAGATACAAGCTTTTGGAAGAGGTTTCTAGCTGAGAGAGAGAGAGAGAGATCAGTTGGTGGAGGTAATTGATGGGCGGGGGCAACGGCGGACCCACGACAACTGTGCAAGGTGATGAAAGACGTCAAGTGAATGATTGAAAGAAAATGCAATCGCGGCCGCCTTTGAATTACATATATATTTGTTAATTTTTTTAAATTTATTTATTTATTTATTTATTTTTATAAATTGTCCCTAAAGTCCTCGGAAGAAAAAATAACCTCTAGCTTTCCTTCCATATCTCTTATCTTCTCGTACATACCTTACTTATTTTGAGTACAACTTGTCCTTTTCTTCTTCTTCCAGCGACAAAGCTCTACTAGAAAAGTTAAGTGTCCTAGCTCCACTAAACTTAAATTATAATATGTAGTATTTTTTATTAACCCAATTTGCTTAACATCACCTGAATTAATTCATTTAACTCTTGATTAACTTTTTTAACTCATGTCAATCCACGTAACCTGTATCAACTCGTTTAACTTGTGTTGATTCATTTGACCTATTTGACTCATTTCATCCATTTAGCCTTAGTTGACCTGCTTGACCCATATTGACCATCACTTGTTTGGCCCATATTGACTCATTTGACTTATTTGACTTAAAATGACCTATTTGACCTGAGTTAATACACTTGCCACGATCTAAATGCTTGAGTCAATTGCATCAATATGACCTGAGTCAACATGTTTAACTCAAGTTAACCTATTAAATTCGGCATAATTAACTATTTCATCTTGAACTCAATTGTGACAATCTTAACTGAATCGGGTGACTTAGTAACTATCAACAAGCTATTACTGTGCCTCCTATTCAGCTAAATAATTTTTAGTGAACTTAAGACATCGTGACTATTAAAATTAAATTAACTAATATACAATGCGCTATCAATTATATTCTGTAAGCTACATTTTACCTATTTTGTATGGCTTGATTGATGTCAATATTCTATTGGATTTTATGTCGAGATATTATACTAGGTTATATGGAAGCTATGTATTTTGAGATATATAATGATATAATGAGCTAGGATCTCAGTGGTTGATGAATAATCTTCTGGACGCATAACATCCTGTGGGAATGTACTTGCATCATATTATTCTTGTTATCACACTAGTGACATATCTGTTATCTCTGTTGTCACATTAGTGACATAATTCTACTAATTCTGATCATCTATTAATATAAAATTTATTACATATTAATCTATATACAAAGCATGATACATGACAATACTATAAAATAACAAAGTGATATTATAAGGTATTCTAATATTCTGAGTTATTTGTATTTTGAGCTATGATACCCTACTTGGCCTATTATAAGGTAGATATCGTTTACTCTGTTTGTATGATTAACTTGTTATTTTTTAGGTAAGTAATCTGTTGCCAAAAAAAGACTATAAATCCCTATAAAAGATAATGTTTCCTTACATTTTATATTTCGTATGAACCCATTGATATTTATCTTTTTACCTCCCAGTTTGATCATTTTATATTTTTTATACTCTTGTTTAAGGTTATCATTGATGACCTACTTTGTATTTGAACTTAAATAATTCTGTATTTGAATTAATAAAAATATTTTTCTCTTATAATCTATTCCATGATTCTGAGTATTTCTCTCATTATTGTGGATATGTTAGTCTACAAAAATAAGGGTGCAAGAATATATAAATATATCAAAATTAAAATATAGCAGAATTTATGATGAAAAAATAATTTTATTTTATATCTTACATATGTATCAACATAATAATCAATTTCACATTACATACGTATCATAATATAATAATTTATCTTATTTCATATCATATATAATTTTTTAGATATTCCCATCATCATATAAGAATTTTTATTTAGTTAAATTAACTTTAATATAGTTAAAATTATTTGCTGCTCAAATATTTATATTCTAGAATTTGTGAATAATTTAAAATAAAATTTATTTTATTGGAATATTTACAGAATGGATATAAAAATTAGGCTAATTTACGGATTTCACCATAAATCTCAAAATATTATAGATATCATATCTAAAATATCTATTTTTTTATTTTTTACATCCTGCAGTAAATTCTATCAGAAAATTTAACCATAGTTAAATCTCAAAAAGATCTGATGATCGTTTGTGATATCCGCGTAAGAAGAAGATGCAAATAGCAGAGTGATGCTCGCGTGAATACGCTGTTGCCTCGCTAGAATACGCTGCCGCCTCACGTGAATATGTTGCTGCCGGAATCAATGCAGCTCCGCAATGCCCTAACATGAAGGTCGATGGTTAAAAGATGCGGTCAATGACTGAGATTTTATTAAAATTTAATTATGCTTAAATCTTCTGATAAAATTTACCGCAGGATGTGAAAACGAAAAAATAACTATTTTAAATGTGATATCGTAATATTTTGAGATTTATAATGAAATCCATAAATTAGCCTAATTTCTGTGTCCAGCATATAAATGTTCCTGTTTTATTTTACATGTAAGATATAAAATAAATTATTTTTTATTTCAAAATTTATATAAAATGTAAAATAAAATTGAAAATTAATATTAATAGTTATGTAAAATTTGACATATTTATAAATTAATGATAAAAGTTAGAGGTAACAAATGGGGGCAAATAGCAAATATTATTTAAGTTGACGTTGAGTTGACCAAAGGTAAGTAAACTACTCATATGGAAAACTCATGAATATTAAATATTTGCTATTGACTGTAATTGCGAACGTTAAGACCGTAGAAAGTCAAACTTTGATGTCAAAATATTTTGAGATAATTACATCCGGTCCTTCAGTTTTAGGCTTAATAACACATAAATTCACATTTTTTTAATTATAATATTAAAATTTCTGAGTTTTTAATAAATTATTAAATAATTTTTTTTTTTNATCCGCCGACGGCAGCGGCCTTCCCTCGCTCGCGCGAGAGCTGCCGGCCGCGTCCTTGCCTATGGCCTCGAGCGGAGCATGTGACCCGCCGACGCCGCGGCCGTCCCTCACGCGCGCAGGGATCGACAGGAGAGAGAGAGAGAGAGAGAGAGGGGGGAGCAGAGTGAGAGGTATAATGGTAATTTAAAAAAAATAATAAAAATAAAAAAATAAAAAGACTAATTTGTAATTTAATAAAAACTCAGAGATCCGATATTGTAATTTTTAAAACGTAGATCTGTGCGTTATTAATCTTTAAATTTTGAGATCTGAGTGTAATTATCCCAAATATTTTTAATCTGTTCAAAAACTAAATTCAACAGAAAATTGGAAATTATAAGCCTACTTGATCTGAATTTAATTACCTGAACCATATTGATCGATTCTGTACCTGTAATTTGTGAACAAAAATGGTGGCGTTAATTCTATTTTGGCATTTTATTAAAAAATAATAGGAACAATTAAACTAAAAGGGGGGCGTTTGATTCAATATTATCTTAATATTATATTATATTATCTAGAGAAGATAATTATTTGATTTAATGACATCTATAAATAATATTTTATTAAATTATAAAATTATTAATCAAAAAATAACATGTAGATATCATGATATTTAGATTACATAATATAACGCCAAGATAATAAACTAAACGTCCCCTAAAATTTAATTAGTTTATATATTTAATATTCAAAATTTTCATTTACATTTTGGCTATTAAAATTATTGAGTTCTAAATGCTTAAATTTCACATAGGTTTTTTTTTTAATAAGTTTTGTTAAGTTTAAAGTTGACTTTCTATTTTAAATATATAGCAAAAAATGCATATTTATGTATTAAAAGTTTATTTAAATATTTTTAATTATTATTAATTATATCTTCAAAATTTTTATCATTCACTATATATCTTGACACAATATAGTAATTTAATTCTTTAAATATATATTTTAAAATTTTAAAATAGTAATTTAATAGTTAAACTTAACAGAATTTACAAAAAAGCAATTAACATGAAAATTTTTTGAGTAAGATTGACTCAATTGATATATTTAAATTTTATGAACATGAGTGGAATCAGAGATATACTTCGGGATCCTATATGAAATTGCTCCAAATTCGTTTGATTAAATTGGATACCCGTGAAGTTATTGGGATACAACAAAGTGAGTAAATCATCAGTTGAATTACAATAATATATCGTTCAAAGGTTGTACAAGAGAAATATCTTTAATTAAATTACTTTAATATATATATATTCTGAATAACAGTGAGAGAGCGAGTATTGATTGATTTATTTTAGGGGGCGTTTGGTTCGTTGTTATCTTGGTGTTATATTATGTAATTTAGATGTCATCTTTTGACTAATAATTTTATAATCTAATTAAAAATTATTTATAGATGTCATTAAACCAAACAATTAATTTTTCTAGATAACATAACATAACATTAAGATAACACTGAACCAAACGCAATCTTAATATTTTTCTAAAATTCTCAATTAAAAAATATCTATAAAAAGTATAATAAGAGTAAAACATTATCAAAAAAAAATTTAGAAAAAGATTCGAGAATCGAGAGGTCATGAAGGTTAACATGAAAAAAAGGATGAATTAGGTAATTTTTTAGTTGAATTATTTAAATTAAGTCAAATTTGCGCAAAATAACGTTAAACTAAATACCCTTTTAATTTATTTCTAATAACTAGATTTAAAATATAGGTGATTTTGAAAAATATAATTGCAAGCCCTAGTTAAACATTTAAATTACAATAGATCTAGATATATTTTTCATCCAGCTTATAGATGTCACAAGCCAAATAATGAAGAAATATTAAAAAATTATATTAATTGAATGATACTTGAAAGAAAAATTTAAAATAACTTTTTAGCAAGAAATTCCATTATTATAACACCTATGTGTAAAGAAAACATATTAAATAGATGTATTATATTTTGTTCTAAAAAAATATAATAATAATAATGTATTATTAGTTGTCACAACTTAAATTGGGTCTATTTATTTGCAAGGTTAAATTTAATAAGGTTAAAATTAAATTTAGATAGAGATATTTTTTATTAAAAATTGTGAATGATGTGAAATAAAATTAATTATTATGTTAAAATATGTGAGTGATGTGATATAAAATTACTTATTATATTGAGATATGTGAGGGATGTGATATAAGTTAGTTATTATTTTAGTAATGTGTGTATGATATGAAATAAATGTAATTTTTAATATTAAATTTTATGTGTGATGTGATATGCCAGGTTAAAATTAAATCAAGTCAATTTTTAATTTCAAAATAAACGGAAGAAGCTGGCCTTTAACAGCTCAGCGATTACAAATTAATTGCAAAAATTAATCAAATTTTTTGTATGATAACTTAATTCAAATAAGATATTATTAAAAAATCGCATTATATTTGTAACAGACAAAAGTAACGAACAAATTGATAATTTGAAGTTGAAGTCAACTTTGATAAATGACTGAATAGGATTAAGGCCACCAAATATTGTACATAAGGATTGATCTCAACATTCACAATATTTAGGATAAAAAAACATTCATAATTTTTTTATTTTTTTTTAAATTTGTCTTTTTGAATAATTCAATTTTAATGGCAAAAAAACATGAAATTAAAATGATATATATATATATATATATATATATATATAGTATTGAAAAAAGATAAGTAAATGATTATCATTTATATATATATATATACATATAAGCATTTTCAACAGAAGATATTGAGTGAAAACATTCTTTAAAAAATATATATATGCTTTTTCATGATTTGATAAAAATTTAACTAAAATTTTCAATTTTAATTATGGATAATTACCTATATATCACACCATTTAGTTTTATTTATGTTTTACCTATCTATTCTTAGTTAATTACGCTATGCACACTTAAAATATTACAAAATCTTACATACACACACTTGACTTAAAACTTAATCAAAATCTATTTGAAAAAAAAATATTGTGTTAGTAAATTATTAAAATTATATTATTACTCTTAATGGTACTTATTTTTCTCTTCCTCAATACCACACTAAAGCACTGATTTATCCTAAAATTAATTCACGTCGCGGATGTCTTCTTCCTTTGCCGTCACCTAAACATTAAGGTTTTAGGATTTTCACTCAAAATATATTTAAATATCTTTAAAATATTATGATGAACGGCTTAAATTTTTTATAATCTAACTATAATTAGGTCATTAAAAAATTATGATTACTCATTATAATAAAAATAAGTTAAAATCTGTGTATGTAAGATTTTATAATATTTTGAGTGTGCATAGCATAATTAACTAAGAATGGATAGATAAGGCATAAATAAAACTAAATGGTGTGGCATGTAGATAATTATTCTTTTTAATTAATTGAGGCAATAGAGTTCTATAAGATTGGCAAACATTTAATAATTAGAATTATACCTTAGACTTTCAATATTATTTTGATATTGTGTTTTGTTATTTAAAAAAAATTATTTAATTTGATAATATAAATAAATAATTTTATAAAAATTATAAAATTATTATTTAAATAATATATCTAAATAATATAATATAATATTAAGATGATATTAAATTAAAATTTAATTTGATGATATGTATAAATAACAACAACAACAACAACAACAACCAAGCCTTAATCCCACTAGGTGGGGTCGGCT
>JAEMOT010001645.1:269833-283168 GCA_019297695.1 Apostasia ramifera | reverse complement strand
TGAGTTCTTGAAATTCCATTCTTGTATGTGATAACATGCTCATCTCTCTTCTTGAATAAAGTATTAGCAATTACAAGATCATATGCTGAAGAAAACTCTAAAATAGTTTTACCCTCCTCATTTATCTCTCCAAAACCATATCCACCATGTATATTATTAAATTCCTCAGCAACACGTCCAACATGTCCATTTAAATCTCCTCCAATAAATAATCTTTCCTCCTGAGGTATCTCTTGTATTAACTCTTCTAAATCATTCCAAAATTTTTCTTTTGTGCTCGCATCTAAGCTAACTTGGGGAGCATACACACTTACAATGTTAATAATCATTCCATTGATTATAATTTTTAAAGCCATAATTCTATCACAATTTCTCTTAACTTCCACTACATGATCCTTCAAGCTCTTATCCAGAATTATACCCACTCCATTCTTATTTTTATTCTTACCAGAGTACCAAAGTTTAAAACCTAGGCCATCAATTTCCTTAGCTTTCTCTCCAACCCATTTTGTTTCCTGCAGGCACAAAATATTAATCTTTCTATGAATCATAATATCCACCAACTCCATTAGCTTGCCCGTCAGACTGCCTATATTCCAAGTTCCTAATCTAATCCTACTTACTTGAGTTCTACTATGATGGACTAGCTTCTTTACCCGCATCCGTCCATGATGTGGGGACCTTTGCTCATTTTTCACTACACCCGGGCGCCGATGCAGATTATATTTTTATTTATTAAGATAATCCTGTGTAGATTATATTTTTTTTATTGCAAGGAAGTTATTTTTGAGATTTGTGTCAGTCTCCTTTAAAATTTGACCTTGGAGAAAGAATTATTTTTTTATCTAAAAAAAATGTTTAATATAAAATAAAATTATTTTAATATTCAATTTCAGTAACTTTTCTGATCATTTCTTTCTTGGAATAATTACCTACATGTCACATAATTTAATTTTATTTATATCTTACCCATCCATTCTTAGTTAATTATACTATACACACTCAAAATATTACAAAATTTTACATAAACATATTTGAGTTAAAATTTAATCAAAATTTATTTGAAAAAAAATAATGTTAGTAAATATTAAAATTATATTTTTACTTTTAGTGGTATATATTTTTCTCTTTCTCAATACCACACTAAAGCGCTGATTTGTCCTAAAATAATTCATGACACGGATGTCTTCTTCCTTTGCCGCTATCTAAACATTAAGGTTTTAAGATTTTCACTCAAAATATATTTAAAGATCCTTAAAATATTATGATGAACGGCTCAGATTTTTTATAATCTAACTATAATTAGGTTATTGAAAAATTATGATTATTCATTATAATAAAAATAAGTTAAAATGTGTGTATTGAAGATTTTATAATGTTTTGAGTGTGCATAGCATAATTAACTAAAAATGGAAGAATAATGCATAAATAAAACTAAATAATGTAGCATGTAAGTAATTATTTCTTTTAATTAATTGAGGCAATAGAGTTCTATAAGATTGACAAACATTTAATAATTAGAATTATATCTTGGACTTTCAATATTATTTTAATATTGTGTTTTGTTATTTTAAAAAAAATTATTTAATTTGATAATATGAATAAATAATTTTATAAAAATTATAAAATTATTATTTTAAAAATATATTTAAATAATATGATATAATATTAAGATGATATTAAATTAAAATTTAATTTGATGATATGTATAAATAATTTTATAAAAATTATAAAATTATTATTTTAAAAATATATTTAATTATATAATAGGGTGTAATTGAAATAGATTTTTATTTATTAAGATAATTCTGTGTAGGTTATATTTTTTTATTGCAAGGAAGTTATTTTTTGAGATTTGTGTTAGTCTCCTTTAAGATTTGACCTTGGATAAAGAATTATTTTTTTATCCAAAAAAAATGTTTAATATAAAATAAATTATTTTAATATTCAATTCAGCAATTTTTCTTTCTCGACGCAAAGCTTAGAAGGAGGAAGCATTAAACTTATTTTTCTTTTTATTTAAAAATATTTTAATTGACAATAAAAAAATATTTTATTTATATCAATATATAAAATACTTGTGCTATTTCTTAGATCTCATTTGATTTGAAGTAATATTTTTGACCAATACAAATTTCAATTATAAAAATTAACTTTATTTCACATCCAATACAAATACGAATATTGAAATTTAAAGTATTTCACATTTTACATACTTTCTAATATTAAAATAATTTTTTTTCTTATTAAATTTAAAAAATAAAATATTTTTTTTTATTAAAAAAAAAACTCGAACCAAACGAGGCATCAAAGTAATTATTATATCCGTTCTTTTAGTATTAATCTTGTTTTCAAGTTATAACCTACTGATCTTCTCATTTGGCCTTTTACCTTAGGATTAGTTCTTGTTTACATATACTTGTTTGGTATGTATTTGTAATTTTTTTATTTTCCTTTGAACACTATATTTTCTCTTATTTTATTTAAAAATAAAAATAATAATATAGTTCAAATTTATGATTCTCTGATATTCAAATAAATTCTTTTTTCACTAAGTAGAGAAAATACATGTATTACTTGGGTGGACACAAGTAATTTCACATTTAATTAGGGACAGTAATTCTTACCAAACGTGTTCAATCTATCTCGATCTTCCCCTAATGCGACAAGTATAAATTGCAAAACTGTACTCGCAATCCACAACTCTCCCCGACCTATTATGGAACTAATCGAGTTTGAATAGAATACAATTATACCTGTCTGACTTATAACTCGTTAATAATTTAATAAAATTACATAATTTTCAAATTTTAAAAGTCAAATATAAAATTAATTTTTATTTTTATTTTAAAGTAAATTATTAATAATAAATTTAAGGTAAGATAAATATGAGTGAAATAAAGTGAGGTGGAGTGAGTACGAAGTTTAGGAGGAATAGAATGAAGGGAAAAAGGGATATGGAGTGTGACGATTAAAAAAAAAGAATGACAGTTATGAGTTTCATTTGATTCCGTTCAAGCCCGCCGATTGCTTTACACAACAAATCTCACGCACTCCCATTTCTTAACCGATTATCCCGAAGGGCCCGAACCCCTCCACATCATAAGGTCCTGTTTAATAGCAATCATATTTCAATGCTTTGATTCACTTGATTCGCAAGAGTATTAAAATTTACATATTGGATAATCCATTTAATTAAAGTTCTAAATAATGATCGGTCAATTTATTAGTCAGTTATTAAAGTTGTGTAGCAAGATATTTTAAAAATAATATTACATTACATGTAATCTTGAAAATCATTGTTTTGACTAAATTTTTATAAAGGTCATCGAGTTTAATATAAACATTTCACATGAATATTCTAAGGACTTGTTTAACAGCAGAATTTGACTTCAAAATAAGTAGAATCTGTAGGATCAAGTATGACATCTAGAGGGGGGAATAGACGTAATTAAAATTTAATTTAATTTACTAAATATAATAATTAGTGCAAAATACAAGCGAAAGCAAATATAAGTGCAGACAAGAAGAAAATATCACATCCACAAAGAACACACGATATAACGTGGTTCGGCTCAAATTAGAGCCCAATTCACCCAACTCCGATCGGAAAGATATCACTAAAACACACTCCTTGGTTTAGGCGGAGAAGCCCATACAAATCCTCCTCTATCCACTCACTAGAGGCCCTCATCACTTTTAAGTGAGGGCTCACTCTCTCACCTCTTCCAACCCTTATTTGGAAGCCCTCTTCACACATAGTGAAGGCAGAAAAGAACAACTAAAATATTACAAAGAAAGAAAATCATTCACTCTTCCTTCTTATGATTGAATCTTGAAAGCTAGAAGAAGAGTGGATGAAGAGTTTGAGCACTTGAGTCCAAGTTCACCTAGATCGCCTTGAATCTTGATTGAAACTCCACTTGAATGTTTTTTATCAACTCTTAGGACGGTGGAGAATGAAGGTGAATGTTGGGAGCAATTAGAGAATTTTATGAGTCAAGAAGAATACACCAACAACCCCTATCTCCTTATATAACAAGAGCTCCAACGGCTAGAAAAAAAAGTTAGAAAAGACCTGGGGGTCGACCTGGTAGACCTGGGGGTCGACCTGGTAGACCTCAGGTCGACCCCCAGCTAGCCGTTGGAGGATAAAAATAGGTCAACGGTCACTTCCAAGGTCGACCTCACCACTGAGGTCGCCTCCAGGTCGACCTGGAAAAATCATCCAAGATGACCAAAGTTTCTGTTGAGGGTCGCTGCTGAAGGTCGACCTCGGGTCGCCCTCAGGTCGACCTTAGGTCGACCTAGAAAAATCCCCAAAATGACTAAAGTTTCTGTTGAGGATCGCTTCTGAAGGTCGACCTCGGGTCGACCTCACTACTGAAAGTCACCCTTCAACTATCCTAAGGCTGCCCTGGAGCTATCACAACCAGAAGAAAATATTTAGAACAATCTTACCACTACTAGGCCACATAATTAGGAGAATTTAATTTTTTAAAATTATCTAGTTAACTCGCAGAGATTCTAAGTGCTCAAACTCATATCCAGGCTATTCTAGCAATTAAAATCAACCTCACAATAATTCTACTCTCAAATAGAATAAAAAAGACAATAATGTAATTTGCTTCACTTAGTCTTCAATGCTCAAACCTTTCTCTCTAACTTAATTAGATCTCAATTTTAGTATATAATTGAGATGCAACTTTAATAAATCTGAGATTAAGAACACTAAATAATTAAGTTAGTACAAATTAACTTAAGCATATTGTTAAACATCAAAATCACAATATTATCACAAGGGAGGAACCAACAAAATCAAATTAAGAACTTCAAATCACATTAGATAAGTGGGGTTGTTTCGTGTAAATTCATATTGTATATAGTTTTATTGTCATAGATTTAAACTTGAAAGTAATATAATGGACTCTTATGGGTATTTAGTATACACCGAATCTAATTAATCACTCATTGTTGGATGATAAAAAGTGATTTAAACAATTAGGGTATTAATCCAACAAACTATACCTTGATACTCGACTAGATATTACTACAAGGTTTAACGTGAACTTTGCTTATGGTTACCATAAGTCTGACAGCTAGTTGGATATTTTAAAGAATGGATTATTCAAATCCTAAACCTAATTAAAACTAAAAGGGCATTAGAGTAAAGAACTCCTCTTTGTCTTCTTTGGCTTTATTCTTCTATATAACTTTTGAAGGCTTCAAGCAAATGGTTCACCTGATTGGCAAAAGTTGAACTTGTCTCCAACATTGCGTTGTCGCACATTAATAATGAATATCTGAGAAACTCTGCTGGAGACTATCCAACGATTCCCCTTTACATAAGTTTCATACTTCTTCTCTCTATTCAGTTAACTATAGAGAGTTTTTGGAAAACACTCAGAGATAATATATTAATGTGATATATATTATAATAATAGTATGGTGGATTTATTTCTAACGGGACATCACTAGTACAATATATGCATTTTACGGTACATTTATAACAGCGGTTAAAAAGAGAAACCGCTGCAAAATCTTTCCGACAAAACATTATACGGCGGTTGACAATATGAACCGCTGTAGATACTTTTAGACGGCGGTTGCTTTAAGCAACCGCCGTCTAAAGTCAGTACTTTAGAGGGCGGTTCGAAGCTTCAACCGCCCTGTATACCTCGGGTCGACCTCAGGTCGACCTGAAAAAATCCCCTTAGATGACCAAAATTTTTGTTGAGGGTCGCTGCGGCAGGTCAACCTCGGGTCGACAACTGTAGATGGCGGTTGGCCAGACCAACCGCCGTCTAAGTGTACGACATTAGACGGCAGTTGGCTTAGTCAACCGCAGTCTGTACTTTAGACGGCGGTTGGAATGGCCAACCGCCGTCTAATGTAATACCGGGTTGACCTCAGGGCGACCTGAAAAATTCCCCAAGATGACCCAAAGTTTCTGTTGAGGGTCGCGGAGGCAGGTCGACCTCGGGTTGACCTGAGGTCGACCTGAAATTGGTACATATAGATGGCGGTTGGCTTCGCCAACCGCCGTCTAAAGGCTTTATATGCACTTAGGTCTCTTCATTTTGCTCATTTGTTTCAAACGGAAAAACCCTAATCTCTCTAAGCTTTTTTCGCACGTCGCGACGCGAGGGTAGCTCGTCGCCGGTGGACTTCACCTAGCCGAATCAAGGTGCGCGCGTCGATCTCCTCTTCCATCTTCCTCTTTTTGAGCTGTCATTCTCTCAGACTTTCGCCGACGCCGGACATTCCACGCCGACGCTGGATCTAGGTGCATTCGCAGCCCTACTCCTTCGCCCACGCCGACTAAAGGTTTTATATACGCTCTTTGGAGTTCATTTTGCTCATTTGTTTCAAACGGAAAAACCCTACTTCTACGCCGACGTCGGTCTACACCCTCACCAACGCTGGATCTAGCCTCATTGCGGCCCTACACCCTACCTGACGCCAGATCTAGGTGCATTCGCAGCCCTACTCCTTCGCCGACGCCGACTAAAGGTTTTATATACGCTCTTTGGACTTCATTTTGCTCATTTGTTTCAAACGAAAAAACCCTACTTCTACGCCGACGTCGGCCTAAACCCTCACCAACGCTGGATCTAGCCTCAATATTGCGGCCCTACACCCTACCCGACGCCAGATCTAGCCGCATTCGCGGCCCTACTCACTCGCCGACGTCGGCCGACCCCGGATCTAGCCTTATTCCCGGCCCTACACCCCCGCCGAAGTCGGATATAGCAAACTTCACATTCTTCCACCATTTTTTTCTTCCTCTTCTTCATTTTTGTTTTTAGCCGAAATATTTGTATTAAAAAATTAATTTCTTAAGGTAAATTTACTTTCTTGTTTTTTAATTTTGTTATTATTTTTTCAGGTTAATTTCAAAATATTGGGATTCAGAAATTTCAACTATCGTTTCTGCTTAATTTCACATAAGGCAAATAATACTTATTTCATTTTTTTTCAATTTATTTACATATTCATTCTGATGTATAAGTAGAATTTATTTTGTATGTAAGCTGAATTAATTAACACACATTAATTATATTAATTATATTATGCCTTATCATATAGGTAGTTATATATGGATCGATCTTGGATTAAAATGGATAGACGATCATTTGAATATGATAATGGAGTAAATTCCTTTATAGATTTTGCACTGAAGAATGAATGCTTAGTTAATGGCAGAATAAGATGTCCGTGTTTGAGATGTCGAAATATGAAATTATTTGAAGCCAATATTGTGAAAGATCATTTATTTTTTCATAGATTTGATGAGACTTATGAAAGATGGATTTGGCATGGTGAATCTGTAACAAATGAAATGAATAATATTGGGAGAAGTACGTCATCTACATGTGCTAATGTTAACATTGAAAATACAGTCGAGAAAGATAGAATGGAAGATCTAGTTTGGGATATTGAAAATAATTTATCAGAAGCTCCAGAACAGTTTGAAGAGTTGCTTCAAGAGGCTAAGAGTCCATTATATCCTAACTGTAAAAGTTTTACTAAATTTTCCGCATTAATGCGTTTGTTTAACTTAAAGGCAGCAAATGGTTTAAGCAACAAGTGTTTTATAAAGTTGCTTATTCTTTTAAAAGATATGTTACCAGCTCCCAATCAACTTCCAAATTCAACTTACGAAGCAAAGAAAACGCTTCGTAAGTTAGGAATGCATTACGAGAAGATCAATGCATGCCCTAATGATTGTATTTTATATCGGAATGAGTATAGTGGATTAGAACAATGTCCAGAATATGAGAAATCAAGGTGGAAGCTGTGTGCAGATGGCATTAAAGAAAAAGTCGGAATTCCAGAAAAAGTTTTATGGTATTTGCCCCTGATACCGCGCTTTGTAAGACTATTCCAAAATAAAGAATATGCTAAAAATTTTACTTGACATGCTGATGGTGAATGACATGTATTTGATAGAATGATGCGACACACTAGTGATTCATCACAATGGAAATCTTTCGATATTAGATTTCCAAACTTTGCTGAAGATCCGAGGAATTTAAGACTTGGGTTGTGCACTGATGGGTTTAATCCGCACAGTGTTTAAAGTAGTCAGCATAGTTGTTGGCCTGTTTTCTTGGTTATTTATAATTTACCTCCTAATTTATGCATGAAACGTAAATTTATCATGTTAACTTTATTGATATCTGGACCGAAGCAACCTGGAAATAAAATAGATGTTTATCTTTCTCCACTTATAGATGATCTTAAAAAGTTATGGAAAGAAGGAGTGCAGACATATGATGCTTACCGGCATGAGCTATTTACATTAAGGGCAGCACTTATATGGACTGTGAATGACTATCCAGCTTATGGTAATTTGGCAGGATGTAGTGTTAAAGATTATTATGCATGTGTTATTTATGGTGATAACACTAATGCACAGTATTTAAAATATGGAAGAAAATTATGTTACATGTGTCACAGAAAGTGGTTGCCTCGAGATCATGTGTTTCGCAAAAAAAAGAAAGCTTTCGATGGTAATATTGAGTTTGACAAGGCTCCACAACCACTTAACGGGAAAGAGTTGATACAAATTTTGAGCACTATAGGTCAAGATCCTCCAAAAATAAATTATTGGAAAAGAAGATCAATATTTTTTAACCTTGAGTATTGGGAATATTTGCATGTGCGTCACAATTTAGATGTCATGCATATAGAAAAAAATATTTGTGAAAGTATTATTGGTACACTATTAAATGTCATTAGAAAAAGTAAAGATAGTATAAATGCACGATTAGACATGGTAAGTATGGAGATTCGACAGCAGCTTGCTCCTAAGGTCTATGGCAGTCGAACATGTCTTCCACATGCATGTTATACATTCACGAAAGAGGAGAAAAAGCGATTCTGTAAGGTTTTGTATGAGAGGTGCCAGATGGTTATTCTTCAAACCTGAAAAGTCACGTAAATCTCAGAGAATTAAATTAATTAATTTGAAATCACATGATTGTCACGTGTTAATGCAACAATTGTTACCTATTGCTATCAGAGACAGTTTGGAAGCTAAACTTCGGAGTGCAATAACGAGGTTATGTTTCTTCTTCAACTCTTTATGTGCTAAAACTGTAGATCCTCTCAAGTTAGATGCACTTCAAGTTTGTATTATTAAAATAATTTGTGAGTTGGAGATATTCTTTTCACCTTCATTTTTTGATATTATGGTACACTTAACAGTTCATTTAGTAAGAGAGGTACAACTCTGTGGACCTATTTTTTTGCGGTGGATGTATCCTTTCGAGCGATATATAAAAATACTCAAAGGATATGTTCGTAATCGTTACAGGCCAGAAGCTTGTATAATTGAGAACTATATCGCTGAAGAGATTGTAGAATTTTGTAATGAATACTTACATAATATTAACCCAATTGAAATTCCTATTGATCATACTGCAGTTGACAAGTATGGAAGAGGCATTACATCAAGGAAGTCTCATGTTGTAGATATTAACATATTAAGGTAGGCACATTTGTATGTTTTGCGTAATTCGGTGGTTGTGGATTCATATATTGAAGAGCACAAAGAACAATTACGAAGTAAAAATCCTTTAAATGCACGAAATGAGATATGGATTCAGAATAAGCACATCAAAAAGTTCATTGAATGGTTTGGCTGTCGTATATCTACATTATTATGTGGAACAGAAAGTGCTAACATCGATAAGTCATTGAAGTATTTAGCATTTTTATCAAATCACTGTGTGGTGAAGTACAATGAATATATTATCAATGGATATCGCTTTTTCACTAAAGAACGGGACAACAAACGAGTTGTTCAGAATAGCGGGGTTTCTTTAATTGCTCAAACAATGTAAATATCAAGTTCAAAAGATAAAAATCCTCATATGGGTGATTTGTGCTACTTTGGTATTATTGAAGAGATATGAGAACTTGATTATATTAATTTTTGTATTCCATTATTCAAATGCTTATGGGTAGATAGTAATGGTGAGAGCAAAATTGATGAGATGGGCTTTACATTAGTCAATTTTAATCGAATTGGTCATAAAGATGATTGTTCATTCTCGCAAACCAAGCTAAACAAGTTTTCTATGTTGAAGATCTTGCTAATCCACAGTGGTCAATCGTCCTCAATCATAAGCCAAAATTTATGATAGATGAAGATAATGATACTACTTACGAAGAGTTGTTCAGTTTTACAAATGAACTGCCTATGACTATGTATGATAATTCTGATGAGGCTCCTACCTACGTAATCGAAGGTGAAGATGATACTGAGTTAGTAAATAAATCTGGAAAGAAACGAAAAATGAATTACTAGAAATGCAAAGAATAGCAAATGGTAAATTTTTATTACATTCGTATTATTATTTTTTCTTCTGTAATTTCTCATTGATTAACGTATGTTACTAATATAATTGCAGCTTAATGGCGGACCAATCATCCTCTATAAGCTCGAAGAAAAAAAGAGGCTTGACTCAATTGTTGAAATTGGCAACAAATAAAAAGAATACTGAAAAATTAACAATTGAGATAGCCAATGGCTTACCAGTACCTGGGAGAAACACAGATCAGTTGATGAGTTATTTGGGAGTCGTAGTTCGACATAAAGCCCCTATCTCATGCATTAACTGGCGTGAAGTCCCAGAATCAAATAAACAGTTAATGTGGGAACAAATAACGGTAAGGTATTTTCTTTATTTTTTTGAAAAAATATTTAAGTTGTTAATATTTTTATTATTTTTTTCTTCAGAATACATTTGATGGTGTGGATGAGCTGCATGACAAGTTATTTGTTCATATGGAAAAGATGTGGAGGACGTGAAAATCTTTTATGTACAAGAAATTTGTCGAGGAGAAAGATGAAGAAGCTCGATATGTTATTCCTGAAGACTATAATTTCATCTCCCAACAGGACTGGATTTTATTTGTCAACTATCATATCTCTGAAGAATTTCAGGTAAATTTTTTTTTTTTGAAGTCATGTGTATTATCTAAAATTAATAATTACATTATGATTTTAATATTTTATATAGAATAAAAGTCGCACAGCTGTAGAAAGGGCAAAGAGTCAAAAATACCATCACACAACCTCAAAGAAGGGTTATGCAGGCTTGGAGCAGGAGATGGTAGATCGATATACTAATATTTATTTTTTGTTTTTATTTACCATGAAATATGATTATTTATATTATCTTATATTTTGTAGCAAAAAAAAATTGGAACTGAGGATCCTATCTCTAGGTCAGACCTATGGAAAGCTGCAAATTTTACTCGCATACAAATTATAATATTTTAATATGTATATTTAAAATTCTTTTATTTTTGTATAGGATGAGTTGGCCACACAGGCTACTCAAGACACGATTCATCCTGAAAGTAGGAGTGATCTGTTTGCTTTGGCTTACGAAGAGCCAGAGCATCCTGGAAGAGTTAGAGTTGGGGGAAAATTTCAGACAATAACTTCTTTTTTTAAGGAGAATAGAAGAGGAAGATCGTCTAGTTCGGCCACTGCTGCTGATATTCAGCAGTTGAGAGAGGAGAACATTAAACAGTAGTAACATATCTCTCGCCTCGAGGAAGATATGACATTGTTGAAGGAAATAGTAATGAGAGGGTATGGATCTACCCAGGCAAGTCCTCTGGCGAGCGTATCAGGTTCTTTTATGGGAGACAACCCAAGCTCACCTCCTGTATTAGTTGAGGTATTATTTATATGTTATTTTCTAAATAAAATAGGATGATCGTTATATTATGATTTTAGTTACATTTTATAAATTTATATCATAGGGAATGACGTGCTTGATTGCTTGTGTTACTCCTAATAATATGGTTGCCCATGGGAGAGTGGTGAATCCAGTTGCTCATGTTGTACATACATTATCGATGGGCGATGAAACATGTACAGTCATTGTTGATCATGTAATTGATGGGTCTGCTAGTCTCATTTTTCCAATTGATGATAAAACAACAATTGGTGAAGCATTGAGATATGTTATTCTTTGGCCCACATGGCTTATTTCTCATGATGATCAGGTATAATATTTTATTTTATTAATATTATAGTTTTAAAATTTTCTATATTATTAATTTTTATTTTTTTTAAAGCGACTAAAAACTAAATCTACTGAAGCACGCCACGATGAAAAATTTCCAACAAGTCAAGGCAAAAAAATTCAGGTAAATAATATTATTTATTATCATTGGCATACTTTTACATACATTTGTAATTTATAATTCTAATATATATAAATTACATACAGAAAAAAGATCATGTTCTTATGTCTTTTTTAAATAAGATGTTAGAACATGCAATTCATGCATTGACTGATGAGGTGTTGATGTATATTCTTATTCCTGCGACGTTTATGGGTATGACAAGCAATTATTATTTGATAAAAAAGAAATTTTGGAATTTGGAGCATTCAAAAAAATCGGTGAGTCAATGATAAGTGCTTACATCGGGTAAGTATATATATACACATTTTGTAGATGCATTTAGATTTTTGCAATAAGAAATTCTAATTTTATATTATTGTATTCGTACAGGTGTTTATATAATCAAATAAGAGCAGATAGCAATTTGAGAGGTAAATATTGCTTTGTGGATCCACAAAGCATTGCAGGTTTAATAAATGATAAGAACCAATGCGCCACAGCATTGGGAAATAGAATAATGGAAGCTAAACCAAATTCATTGGTTATTATTCCTTATAATAGTGGGTAAGTTTCAACAAGTTTTTTAAAAATATTAAAATTTAATTTTTCAAGTATATTGAAATTTAGATATAATATTTAATCTTTTAATAGGGACCATTGGATGTTAGCTGCGTTGGATCCGTACAGATTATGCATATATTGGATGGATCCTGTCCGTCAGCCTTAGGGCTGCTTATTGGACCGGTTCGACCCGGAATCGGTCCGGAACCGGTCCAGTAAGAACCGGTTCGGTCCAGAACCGATTGAACCGGACCGGTTCTAACCGGTTCCGGGCCGCAGAACCGATTATTCGGTTCGGAACGGAACCGGTTTAAATTTTTTTTTTTTTTTTTTATAATTGGGCGCAGCGCCCGCGGCCCTCGTGGCGCGTGCGCCGCGCGGGTGCTGCGCCCAAGCGCTGCAGCTGGCAGCATTAATGCTGCCAGCTGCAACAGATAAAATAAATTTTTTTTTTTTAAAAATTGAACGGTCATTTGACCGTTTGTAAATTGCAACGGTCAAATGGCCGTTTTAAGGTTATTTTGGACTTTATAACAAGTATTGAACTTCTATAAATAGCATAATTTTTGTAACGATAAATCCTACAATTTTCATCAATTATTTCTGTTCTTCTACTCT
>JAEMOT010001645.1:212146-234663 GCA_019297695.1 Apostasia ramifera | reverse complement strand
ATATATATATATATATATATATATATATATATATTATTAGCTAATATATAATCGTTAACAATGGATAATATAGACTTAATATTAGTTATGAGTATATATTTATATCTGAATATTTCATCAATATTTATGAATCAAACAGCCACTGTAATTAAAATTTTTTATTAGCAATTGCAATGGTTTAAACTGCAGCTACTACTTTTTAGCAGCAGTTTAAACTGCTGCTATTCACTTTTACCAGCAGTTTATAAATCACTACTATAAACTGTAGCAGCAGTTAAAACCGCAACTATGGATAAATGGCAGCGGTTTATACTGCTGCTAGAGTGTCAGCGCAGCGGTTTAAACCCCTACCATTGCGCCTGTAAAAATCGCTGCCATTGCCTTTGCAGCACAAAGTAAATGCAGCGGTTTCCGTAGCGCTGCATGGAACTATGGCAGCGGTTTAAACGGCTGCGATAGAATAATAAAATGCTGCTATAGCTTACTTTTTTGGTAGTGTCCATTCTATTATTACTATCTAAAAATTATTGTGTGCTACCACTCCCTTCTTTCATCTTGAACCATCTGACCATCTTAACTTCAGCATGGCTCTACGGGCATTGGATTCTGGAGACTTAAAATTATCCGACAATATCCTTATTTGAGATTTCAATCTAGATCTGTTTGTTTGACAATAAGGGTTCTCTGAAGGATTGATTTTTTTGATATCATCTTGATACACGGGAACATGATCTTTAAAGCAGGTAATATTCAGATATAAAAAGTCCAGACTTGTTAGACAATCTCAAAGTAAAATCGTAAATAATATAGTCAAAAATATTTTTTCAAAAAGTTTTTTTTATTAAGATATTTTTTATTTTCATTCATGATTTAGAAGATAACTATAAAAAATGTGTGAAAAGTGCTTAATCGACCTATTATTGAAGAGTCATCGTATAAAATTGTTAGCCTCTACTGATTTTTTTTTCTTACAAATAATTCGCAAGAGTTTGCACATAAGGGTTTCATGTACATCCTCTATATTCATCTACTCTTTTTCTTGCTAATATTATATTTGTATATTATTTATTGTCTCATTATGATCTTCAACTCTTTTAATGAAGAAAGCCACATTCCATTAATGCAACAACAATAGATTGATCGATCTATAATAAGATGTGAAGAAAAATCTCTTCTCTTCTTAGGCTGCCTTTGATTCGTGGTTGAGCAAGATTATATCAACATGAAACAAAAGTAATGTTTTCGAATCAAGTTTTATTCAAGTTGATAATATTATTTAAATTTATTGTTAATTTTTGACTTAAATCAAACTAATTATAAATCATATTTTTATTAAAATATTCATAATAGATATTATATGTACAAGAATTATATTATATTATCAATTTATCCACTATATATACATATACACTATATATATATATATATATATATCTTACCTTATGTGTATAATTATACTGTAATATCATTATTACAAACATAAAATATCAAAAAAAAATCATTCGTAATTTATATATATATATTGAGTTGATTATGAGTTATATTAATTTTATTTTAAGCAAATATAATCAGATTCAGATCAAATAAAATACCTTCAAGTTTTGAGTTTCAAATAAAACTATCCCCTAACTCCCTCCCTCACTCTCCCAAAAAACACTAAAGAAATTCAACTTCTTCCTCTATATGAAAAATAGCCCTTGAGCTATCTATTACTTATAAGAATAAAACGAAATATTAAGTACATCTTATCTCCAGCTTCTCTACGAAGATCGAGCAAAAAGCATGCATGAAGGGCATTAATTTCCTCCTATTCTCAAAGAACATCCTCATCAGCAACTACAAAAGCAACAAAATTAACAGTCATATTAACTGATCTGTATACATGTGCAATCCAATATACTTTAAAGACGTTCAAAAAGGCAAACATATCTCGAAAAAGTCTCAGTATGAAATCTCCTCGACTAATCCAAAAAACATCTGCTATGCATGATGATCGCAGAATCGCACTCCAACCGCAGGCCTCCTTCATTGAAGGGCAAGCAGGCAGCTTCACCTTTTCTTCACCAGCCACACAATCAACGCTACTTCCACTGCCATATCTCTCAGTACAGAAGATAATGGAGTCAAGCTCGAAGGTCACCCAGTCCTCCATTTTCGGGACCTTGGGCCCTCTCAGGCCACAGACAGCTAATGCCCCATCTCCAATCGAAGCTGTACTTCCATAGAATTGAGTACATGAAGGCCATTATTTTACCTTTTACACTACACCATTTTTCTTCTCTCTTTTATCATTCCAATTGCATCACATAATTAATATCATGCCCTCGAGCTCATACTTATCTTAATTATACCCCCAAAATAATCCAAATTATAGATTATTTAACATGTATTCATTCATATAATGATATCACATATTAGGGTTTTGAAATTTTGAATGAATAGCAAATATTTATAACTTAATTTTGTGCTGATGGGTAACTTAGAATTAATGGAAATCATTTTAAAACCTAGACAAGCTTCTCTTATATGAATTTTAATTTTAAAAAAATAATTTTATGTCAAATTAATTATAGAATTTTATGATAACAAAATACCTTTCTCAAAATTAATCAAAAATTTTTAAACCCAAAGATTAAAAAAACAAGTCATGTGGATGCATCCTATTTGACCCATCATGATCATACTTTACTTTCTCATTAAATTCAAATTGTTTTTTTTTTAATAGAAAAAATCCATAATTGTTTTACTTTTTATAGTTATGGCTCAAAAGCCTAACATATAGAACAATACATGCCAATCAATTAACTCAAATGTTTAAGCTAATAAGTGAGAACTATCATTTGTTTCTCAACATCTTTACTTCTTATTAAATATCTAATATAGAATAATTTTTGAGGTGTAATTGCATTAAGAGCATGCATATAAGTAAGCTCTTGTGAGTCGCCCACTTTTGAAATTTTAATAACTTAAATATGGTAGAAAACTACAAAGATATATGGCATTACAATCTACATAAATATACAATTAAATATTTAATATACACTTTGTAACATCTTATAATTCAAATATAAAATTTTTTCTGCATTGGAATTAGAAAACAGTGACTTGAGTACTTTCTAAGTCGTGCATTTAAATATGAAGTTTCTCATCATTAATCCAAAATGTGTCTCTTATCAATTAACTGATATAGTTTATAATTTTTTTTTCTTTCTAATATAAAATAATTTATTTATGTGTCTCTCCAACTAAAAGTCTACTGAGAGTTGCTCATTATTTGAGTAATTCCAATCTAATCACGAATCACCCCAGAGATCACTCCTTCGCTTTCTTGAGTCTCGAATTGTCAAAAATAATTCTTGTGTAGTCCCAACAATCCCCTTATATAAAAATCTATCTATAATAGTCTCGTATTCTTTTCATTGAGTTCATTGTTAACCAATTGAATGCATGCACGTTAAAAACCAATTTATTAACCTTCCATATGTCACAACGAAAGTCACACGCTCTTAAATCTTTACTTACCCATAAGAAAAGACCACCAAAATTGCAGTAAAACTTACGAAAATCACTTGATCTCAAACAAATTACTAGCTCTAAAACCACATATTAAGGGAGGCCTAAGTTGGACCCAATATGTACACGAGTGAATAACCACCTACTAAACCAAAAAAATTTAAGCTAATGAGTAAACTTCTCATTCATTATTTATGTATAAATACTATAATTAACTATTGAGTACCCAATATGTGAATTATTCTCTATGTTAACTCCCAAAATTGATTAGTTGTCTTAGGACCACAAAAAAATGTAAACCAATGCACACAAAATTGCAAGCTTTACTTATGGGAAAAAAATTGGAATAAACATATTTACCATATAATCACATTCTTGGGATAGCTCTTGAATTAAGATTTGATATAGTTTTTTGATTTTAAGGGACAAATATTTAGTGTGAAGGGAAGCAACCTAGCTAATAAAAAGCAAATATATTTTGCCAAAAAAAAAACAAAAAATTCTTAAATACCAATGACTAGCGCTAATAATTATGTTTAAGTGCCATATTTGACAGGAAAATCAAAATCAAAAATAAAATGATAATAGTTTAAAAATAATAATAATAATAAATAAATTTTTTTAATAATCTAGTATTTTGATTTAGGATGTAAAATAAAATTAATATTTTTATTAAAAATTATTAAGTATGTAAAATAAAATAATATTTTTTATATTAAAATTTGTGTAAAATAATTAAAAAATTATTTATTATTATTATTATTATTTTTAAAAAAATCATTTTAGTCTGATTTTGATCCTAGTGCCAAACAAAAACTCAAAAAAAAAAATTCAAATCAGTCCTATTTGATCAACTATAGACAGGTCAGCCCTAAAAGGGTCTGACTCAAATAATTCACTCAAAATGAAAAAAATTCAACATTTTTTATAAACATTAATAAAAATGCAAATATAACCAACCCATTATACATCAAGAAAAATAAAGGTTACGTTCATGCACATAAATATGTCTACCGACTTCAAAAAATATATTAAATTTATAATAACGCTAAAATTACTTTTAATCGACTCGAGTCAAGCTCAAATCAAGATCGAAAAGCTTTTAACGCGAAAAGAGGGCAACTCATTGCTCAAATTGAACTCGATAATGTTTGCTAGAACACTTGTACGGTGCATAACACCTTTGGGGACCAAAATTGGTCCCCAATATACAATGATTGATACCTATCTAAACAAAACCCTAGGCATGAGTAAAGACTATCAATTACATATTAACACAAAAACTTTACGACGCATCACAACAAAATTTACAATTACAAAGGCCTCGGCCAATAAGTACTACCAATTGCATATTAACATCTAAAAATATCAAATGTCGCAAAATTCTCAAGAGCATGACAGCAAAGTTTTAAATAACAAGGCCATCTTATATATATGAGATAATATGCAAAATTAATGAAATATCTAATGTAAGATAATTACATGCATTTCATTGAAATATACCCATTTTATACATTTGATACTCGAATCTCTAATATTACGTATTAGTCACAAAAAGTACACGAAATTTATAACTCGTGCCATAAATTTCTAACATGTTTGTAATAAAAGTTGTGATTTTTATATATTTTTTGTAGACAATATATAGTATTAAAGATTTGAATATAAAATATTTAAAATACTTAAAATTTAATTGATATATATGTAATTGCCCCCCTCCTATGTTAGTGTATCTCAACAAAAATTAAAGTCAGAAGCAATTCAACCACATTAAATTCAAGAAATGGCGAGCAAGAGACATGAAATTACAAGAGAATCCTATCACATTCACCAAAAGGGAAGATTCTATTCTCATCGATTCTCTTCCTTTTCCCCTTCAAGAGGCATGGAGGGGAGAGAAGGATCCACAAGAAGCTAAGCCTCTCTCCTCCATGGGAGACAGCTATGGCATGAGAGACAACCACCTTCACCAAAAGGGAAGGAAGGGCGGAGCGGGCTCATTAATTCAATGGATTAGGGATCATAATCGAACACATATATAGAAAATGGACCCGAATGCGCACACCCGCCAGAAACCCCGCTCCCGGATAGCCGGAACCTCAGGTTGGTCACCTTCTAGGTTGGCGTTCCGGTGACCACTTTATTCCCTCTCACGCTCTATCGTTCCTCTTCTTCCTTCCCCCCCCCTCTCTCTCTCTCTCTCTCTCTTCTGTCGTTGGGTGTCGGACAGTGAAGAACTCTAGTAGGAGAAAAGCTGAGAATGGAGTCAGAGTGCGGTATTCTTGCTTACGACGCAGAAGAAAACGAGGGAGAGGGAGAGGGAGAGGGAGAGAAGTGGGCCGATTTAACGTAGCAAATGGAGAAGAAGAGCGTGAGAATAGAGAGAGCTTCGTATGAGGAAATTAATGGCGACGGGCTGCACCAAACTTACCTCCGGAAGAAGAAATTTAAAGCAATATTAAATGCATCGCAGGACGCAGCCCGACGATAGTCGTCTTCTCTCTCAATGTCAGCAAGCAACCTCAGCAAATTTCATAAAGCAATGGAGGAAGAAGAAGAAGAAGAAGAAGCCGAGAAGAGAGAGAGAGAGAGAAAGAAAGAAAGAGAGAGAGAGGGGGGGGGAGAAGGGAATCGGTCAGCTGACGTCGATTCTACTCCATGGCAAGCATAACCGCCCATTAATGGCAACGTGTGAAACAACAAAGCTCAAGCTCATCTGGACGTGAGCTAATAGAGATGCAGAGGGAGAAAGAACAACACAACAAAGGAATTTATGACCAAAAACTTCATTCAATTCCTCTCCCCCCCATCATCACAACATGCCCCTCCTTCACATGAATTCATTAATCTCACATCATCATATATATGCCGCCAATGCTAGAGAGAGAGAGAGTGTGTGAGTGAGAGAGAGAATTTTGTATGCACTCCAAAGCGCGCAGATTAAGCATCAAAATGCACAGAGCTGCATGAACGACACGTTTTGATGAATCCATAGAATGCTGCCATGCTATAGTGGAAGTTTCAAGAAGAAGAAGAGGAAGAAAGAGAAGGGGAATCAAACAGTGATTTCTCTAATACCCAATAATACAACAAAAACCAATGAGCAATGGCCCATCCATCGATCCTCATCCCCTTTCTCTCTTAACATCAAAGTCAGCTAGCTACCATCTCAACTAAGAAGCAAGAACAAGAGCTACCCATTAAAGGGAAGTTGATATATATGAGAAGAAATAGATCATAATGATGAGAAAAAATTTAAATAAAAACCTAATAACTCTCAGAGGAGATCGATCGAAAGGGGAAGAGAATAATAATATATATTACGGCAATTTCTTACCGAGCGTGTGTTTGTTGTTGTGCATCCAGACCTTCAGCACGTGCCGTTTAACGCTGGCTTCGTCGCAGAACCGCTGCACGGCCTCCTCGTCGTGCTTCTGGATCCGCCACCCGACTCTCTCGGCGAAAGCCAGCATCTTGTCCTTCTGCTCCGGCGTGAACTTGGTGCGGAACCTCTTCTTCCCAGAGGACGACGACGGCCCGACGCCGCCACCGCCGCCAAGTCCCATCGACACGTCCTCCTGCTCCTCCCGGCCGTACCCAACGCCGGACGTGGACGGCAGCGCCAGCGGCAATGGCCGCTGCTGATGCTGCGCAGCCGCGGCCGCCGCAGCCGCCATCTGCTGCTGATGATGCTGGTGCAGGTACCCCGCCGGCGTCCGGTAATACGGCGAGAACGACTGGTGGAACCCGGCGGCTGCCGCCGGTGCCGCGGCAGCGGGAGACGCCTCGCCGCCGTCGTTCTCCTTGCGGTGGAAGTTGCGGTGGCAGCCGCACGCGGCGCAGCGGAGCGCGTCGAGTGTGCCTTCCTCGCCGGCGGGCATGAACTCCCCGCAACCGTCTACGGCGTGGCCGCCGATGCCGACGGCGTGGTTCTTCAGGCACTCGCGGTAACGATTACCGCCGGACGCTGCCCCCTTGCGGCTGCTCGACCCGCCAGCGCCGTCAGCCCCCGCTGCTCCCCCGGACGCTCCGGCAGCTCCGGGCTTCGCGCGGCCGGAATTTCCCAGCCCGGGGTCGTAGCCGGGAAAACCCATCTCCTCGTCGGCCTCATCTTGGTCGTCGAAATCCATTTGAGCGGGATTAGCTCTCGCTAAGAAGAAGAAGATGAAGATGATAATCGTAAGCTAATTAAAGGAGAGAGCGGTTTCCATAAATTCACCTCTGTTATCCGCTCACCTCCGGCTCGATCTCCCTTCGCCGATCTCCAGCTCTCCTCGGACGACAAAGAAGTCCCCGCTTTGCCGACTAATCTCGGTCTATTACGCCGCACCTCATCTTAAGCCCGCTCAGCTTCCCTTCTTTTTTCCTTTTTTTTATTTTAATTTTAATTTTAATTTTTAATTTTTAATTTTAATTTTTTATTTTTTTAAATTTTTTCTCAAATTTCTTTTACTGTTGACATGTTACTGTTTTACTGCTGTTACCGGCTGTGAAGCGATCAAAGGCATCGCGTCAAATTGAATTGACTGCACTTCGCTTTCACTTTTAAATTTTTTTCCCATTTATACATTAATTATTCTCAGCAGCAAATTTTTAATATTCAAACGATTAATTTTACTCAAGATTTCCACGCCAAAAAAAAAATATTATTTTTGTTTATTATTAGGAGTCTATTTATTTGTAAAATTAAATTTAAATAGTAATATTTTTTTATAAAAAATTATAAATAATGTGAAATAAAATTAGTTATTATGTTGGGATATGTGATGGATAAGATATAAAGTTAATTATTATGTTAGAATATATGAGGGATGTGATGTAAAGTTAGTTATTATTTTAGTAATGTGTGTAGGATATGAAATAAAATTAATTTTTAATATTAAATCAGGTTAATTTTCAACGGTCAAACACATGGGGCCTAGGTGGTGAACATAATCAGTCACCTTTGTTAGTTGTTGAACTTAAAAGACGTGTTATATAAACATGATATAAGTTAATATATTGCACAAGAAGTACGATCTAAAATTAGTCGGAAAACTACGTTGTGATATCCTTCAAATGAGGGAGAAATGGAGGAAGTTAGACAATGAATCAAGCAAGCAACTTTGTTTACATGAAGCAGTATGAAGATAGTGGCTTCATCACTCTTTTGCTCTATTAAGATAATATCTTAATTGTAATTAATCGAGATGGCAAAAAGATCGGGAGGCTAAAGACAGAACTCGGAGAAGTTATTGACATGAATGATTTGAGTCTGACCAAGAAAATAATCAATGTAAAGATTAAGAAAGATTATAAATAGGCCGTAAGAAAGCTATGTTAAGAATATAATATAGAGATTTAACATTAGTAGATAGAAGATGGTGTAAACTCTGCAAGAGTGCACTTTTGATTATCAACAAAGTTGTATCCAAACACCAAAGTTAAAAGGAAAAAGATGTTAAAGATTTCATGCTTATTTACAGTTAGAAGATGATACATATGCACGAGAATTAATATTACATTTTCACTAATTCAGTAATCAAATCCAGGTAAACGTTAAGCTACTAACGAAGTTGCGAGACTCGGATCTCTCTTATAAATTAAACGTAGGAGATTATTGTGAGACTAATGAAAAAGGATTGAAGAGAAGTGAAAATAGACAAATTGTCAAAAATTTCATACTTGAAGACTTGTTAAAAACAATGTTTTCAATAAAATATAAGGATTTGGAAGCCTAGATGGGAGATTAGAAGTTTGGTCTTTATATGAGAAGGAAATTCTTATGGAGAGAAACTTCAACAAATCTAGACAATGTTCTCTGAACTCTATAGGGCCTTATGAACCAGCCTCTACCTCAAAAAGGGACTTCTAAAATGAAATAGAGAATCAAAAATAGTTGTGTAGGACTAGCCATATCAATGCCCTTTGTGGAAACCATAGGAGAAAATGGCTAAACGGGAAGCGACATGGTGCCACTTTTGCTATTTTTTAGTCGCTGCTAATTTCTACTATAGAATGAGACGAATGTTGAGGAAGCTAAGCTATTATGTGAGATTCACATCAAGAGCACTTCATGAGATTCATACTGGCAATGGAGTTCAATAGTAAAGCACAATGAACTCGTATAGTTGGAAAAAGGAATGGAAGAGAAATCATCTAAAACTTCTTCAAATTTCAAATTAAGAAATTGAACGTGCTTTTCAAATTCAACTACTAATCTGACTCGTGGCAATTGCATGTATGAAATTCAACTCACGTTAAACCTCTTAAAGGCCCTGTTTGGCGTGAGGACCAAATCAGGACCAAAATGGTATTAATTTAAAAAACAATAATAATAATAATAATAATAATAATAATAATAAATAAATTTTTTAAATCATTCTACACAAATTTAAATATAAAAAATATTATTTTACTTTACATACTCAATAATTTAAAATAAAAATATCAACTTTATTTCACATTCTAGGCCAAAATATTCAAATCGAGTATTTTGATCTAAGATGTGAAATAAAGTTTATATTTTTATTAAAAATTATTGAGTATGTGAAGTAAAATATTTTTTATATTAAAATTTGTGTAAAATAATTAAAATAATTTATTTATTATTATTATTATTTTTTAAACTAGTGCTATTTTAGTCATGTTTTAGTCCTCACGTCAAACAGGGCAGTTGTCAATGATGATTCTCTTTAAGGTGCACAAATTCCAAATTCTAGGTAGTAAGGTTTTAAAGTTTATACTTGATAATTTGTCAAAAATACAAAGTTCTTTCAATAATTATAATCTTTAATCAAGTTGCCAAAGGTTTGTTTGATTCCTATTGGGAATTCTTAGTTGTCCCCTCCTATGGCAACATGTTCAGGCACACTAAGGCTCTGTTTGGTAATAAGAAAAAAAAGAAGATTTGGTTGGAATTTTTAGTGATTTTTGAAAAATGTGTATGATGTGAAATAAAGTAAGTTGATTATATTAAAAATTATGTATGACGTGAAATAAAGTTGATTGATTTATTGAGAATTGTGTTGGATGTGAAATAAAGTGATTGTTTAATGTTGGAATTTGGGTGAGATGAGATATAAAATAATTTTTTAAGTTTTTTTAAAATAAATTTAAGATTTTGGCCATGGGTAATTTTAGCCATGATTTTTAGTTCATTGCCAAACAGGGCCTAAGAATGCCTTATGTCGAGCAATTTTATATATAGTTAATTAACTTAATGACTCCGTGTAGAGAATGCGATAGCTGATCATTGGGATAAAACTTTGTAGTTTTTCAAATCTTCCACATACTTAATAGAAAAAACATTTACAACATTATTAAAGTAAGATAAAAGGAAGCAATGATAGAAACATTGATGCCATTAACAAGATGGCACAATATTTAATTCGTTCACAAGTTTCAAAATAATTAAAGAAATTATTCATCTTTAACGCATATTTGATACACTCAATATCATACGTTCATGTGCTACGCAAGTTCATTGGTAGCGTGAGGAATCGTCCATCAATAACTGGCATATGAATAGACTCGAACAATTCAACATTATTTATGCATAGCAAGATATCAGTTCTTCGTATACAAGCAACAATCGACTCACATGCCACAACCAGCACTGATGGAAGATGTCCCGATATCAATCTTAGGCTTGATCAAAGGCATCCCAACAAATCACATCTCGGTCGGGTGTGGCTTATTTGGTTAGATCGATGAAATTCCTACTCGGGTGTTAATCTCTCAGTAGAATTTTGATCTTTTAAATGAATGTCAGTTAATTATTTTAGATCAAATCCTTCGACAAGCGAACTTGATCTACTGGAGATTAAAATATAAAATTTTAACAAAATATTAAAGTTACTTTGGTCAAATACCTAAAAAAATAAATTTATTGTGCATAAAAATTAAAACTACAATAATTCATTCTACAATATGCTTAAATATTATCACAGTTTCTTATTCACCAATAAAAACCTATTGTTTTCTTTTCTACGGAGTTTGTTTGGAAGCAAGACCGTTTTTATTCGAATCAAAATTTGAATTGATTATACGACGAGTTCATGATCTGATTAGTTCTAAAATGAACTATCGCATACGACGTAACATTCAGTTGAGCTGCTTACTTTTCTCCTCTCGAAAAAAAGACCAAATTAACGGTTTCTTAAAATTTTAAAATCAAAACAATATAAATCATAAAATCGAAGGGCCCTATTCCTTAATTTATTTAAAAAATATTCGGTTGGAAGATCAAATATCATTCAATTAATTTTAAATACTTATTTTTTATTCAAAATAACATTTAATAATATAAAAAATATATATATTATCTGATATAGATCTTAATTGCCCATCATAATATTATTTCATTTATTCATACACAAATATCAAAATGTTTTTATATTAAAAACTTTTTGCCGAATAAATTAATTAAATAAATTAACGTAAATATATCTTTCAGCTTCAAGAATTTAATAATTAATGATTGTTAGCGTTTTATATAATTTTTGAATCTTTAGTTTTTAATTTCATATGTCTCCTATTGTAATACTTTAAAGTTATTTTTATCATTTTACATGATTATTATAATAATTTATAATTAATAAAGTAATATAACTTATTAAAATGATTCAAAACTTTATCAATAAATAATGTTATATATAAATTAAATAAATATTCGTATTTTTCATTAAATACATACAAATTAAACAAAATATGCATGCTTTCCATTAAACGAATAATTTTAATTAATGCATTATATTTATTATGTAAATTGTTTCTTTAATTCAATATATGTTGGCTCACAATTTATGTTTTTCATGACTAAAAATTTATGAAAAAATCAATTAGGTTTTAATTAAACTTGAAGTGCTAAATTTAGGTGAATATTGAGCTTATGTCTCAATTGGGAATTTATTTTTTAATAAAAACTTAATTTGGGGAATTTATTTTTTTTATTAAATTTACTCTGCATTTATAGTTTGGTACGATTTATAGAAAATTACATAAATAATATAATATTAAAATAATATTAAATTAAATGCTCCTTTAATTATATTAAAATTTATTAAGTAATTTTAATAATTATATAAATATATATATGTATAGTTTTTTTACCTACTTTTATGTAGAATGTAAGGTAAACTTTTATCACGTGGGGTCTATTTGCTTGAAAAATTAATTTAATGAGATTAAAATTAAACTTAAATAAAAATATTTATTTTATTAAAAATTATGAATAATATGAAATAAAATTAATTATTATATTGAGGTATATGAAAAATATGATATAAGTTAGTTATTATTTTGATATGGGTGTAAGATGTGAAATAACATTAATTTTTTATTTCAAATTATATATATGATGTGAAAATAATCAAAATTAGGACCAAAATGGTGCTAGTTTAAAAAATAATAATAATAATAAATAAATTTTAATATAAAAAAATATATTATTTTACTTCATATATTCAAAAAATTTTAATAAAAATATCAATTTTATTTCATATTTAATTTTATTTGATTTCTCTTCAAATAAGGATTTCAAAATTAGATCGAACGAATTAACCGATCGAGTTGAACCAGTTCTATTCATAAAATTAAAAAAAAATATTAAAATTTGATTAATTAGAGTAAAGTAAGTTTAGAAGTTGAAGCGAAATGAATCAAGTCCAACTTTTAATCAAATTTATTAAAGTAGTTCAATCATGATGAATATTGAATAATGACAATCATTGTGAATATTTGTAAACCATATATAGCACAAATTAATGTAAGATAATTTATTGTTATTATGTAAAATTATATATTAATAATTATAGTATAAATTGTAAATATTTATTTGTCAACATATTGTTTAATATTTGAAGCATAGGCTTTTAATACAAATATGAATATTAGAATTTAAATTATTTCATATTTTATATATTTTTTAATATTAAAATATTTTTTTTTATTAAATTTAAAAAAATAAATATTTTTTCTTTTGTTCAAAAAAAAATTCGAACCAAACGAGGCCTTAAAGGCATCTTTAAAGGAGAAGTATTTATGCACAATAAGTAAATATTTGAGTTCAAGTTCAACCATAAAATATATATATATATATATATATTTTTTTTAAAGGTGAAAATACTTGCCAGAAAAACCATTCAAAATATAAAAAAAAATCGACGATCATACATAGCATCACATCGAGTTGAACAAACTGTAGTTCTCTCGCATATATTAGTACTTCTTCTCAAAATTGAAAAACACAAGAGAAAAAAGAATAAATTAATGAATATTGAACTTTTGAAAACATAGTTCTAACAACTTATAACGCACAAGTTATATCTCTCGCACGTCTCAAATATTGCTATCTTATGTAAAAATGAAGTCAATAAAGTTGAGTCGAAGAACATGATAATAAAAAATATTAATGTAATTTGTATGATATTTGTAGCATGCTCTTTTTTGAAAGATAACTATAAGTTAAAGAAAAAATATTTTTTTCAATTTTTATAATTTTTTTAATTAATTCATTTTCCACCAATAACTTTCACTATTGTTGATAATTGACTGATAGAATTATGACTTTAAAAATTATAATTAATAGAATGATTATTATTAACATTGTAAGTGTGTATGCTCCCCAAATAGGTTTGAATGCGAGCATAAAGGAAAAATTTTAGAATAATTTGGAAGAGTTAATACAAGAGATACTTTAGGAGATTTAAATGGACATATTGAAAGTGTTGATGAGGAATTTAATAGCATCCATGGTGGATATAGTTTTAGAGAGATAAATGAGGAGGGTAAAACTATTTTATAGTTTTCTTTAGTATATAATCTTGTAATTATTAATGCTTTATTTAAGAAGAGAGAGAAGCATGTTATCATATACAAGAATGAAACTTCAAGGACTCGGATTTATTTTCATATAAGAAAACGAAATCGGTTGGATTGTAAAGATTGTAAAGTCATTCCAAGTGAATTTTTGACACTCATTTCATGACTCTGATTTAGAAGTGCGTTAATGTCGAACAAATAGTTATCTCTAGCCTTCCAAGGGATGTCCAAAAATTTGAACCTTGTATTACATTTAAAATTAAGCCATATTTGGCTCAATGTACTTAGAGTTAGATAATTTTTTCTTTTAATAATCGAGTTGCTTGAAATGAAATTAATCGTATTTTTTATTTAGTCTATGCGTATATTTAATATCTAAATTTTTTTCATATACAACATGCACATATTGTAGGAGTTTATTTTTCACGAAATTTTGATGTAAATGTACATGTATGTATAATAATATATAATCTGATTCCATGACATTTTATTTAAATATTTAATATTCAAAATAAACATTTTAATCAAACAAGATTACTAATTAAGTTCATTTCCTTATCAAAAACAAGATTACTAATTTTTCCATAAAAAATTAGCTTTAAGTTACAAATATAAAATTATTTAGACAATTTGCTTATAATTGTTTTTATCAAATACCTATTATTATACTTTAGATTGTAATTTTTAAACTCTTTTACTCAAATTTTTAATTAAAATTATAAAATTTTATTAATTACTTATTTTACTTTAATTTTTAGATCACTATTTAAATTTTTGAAGATGTAAGTAGAACTTTTAGAAAGAAAATGTAGGTTAAAGTATAATTATAAATAAATTGTCTAATTTTTTTATTATAAATTTATGTAGAATATAAAATAACATTAAATTTTTATTAAAAATTACATATAAGTTAGAAGTTAATTAGTATTTTTTGTATTAAAAAAATATTTTGTAACGTAATTATCAGTAACATGTAATTTTACAGCTGTTGGAATCATGGAATGAGAAAAAATAAAATCAAATTTATACACCTATTTTTTTATTTTTAAATTATATATTAATTTTTTTATTTTATATTATAATTCAATTTTTCAAATTTTCTAAATAAAAGAAGCTAATGATATACATGTATTCATAAAAATTTTTATAAAATTTTACATATACATGTTATTAATGACAAATAGTTAAATAATTATAATTAGTAAATAATTATTTTAAAATATTTTAAAAATTGAAATACAATATTTTTGAAAGATTTAGGAATTTAAATTATAAAATTAAAAATAAATAAAGGGATAATTACCTACATGTCACATAATTTAATTTTATTTATGTTTTACTCATCTAATCTTAGTTAATTATTCTATACACACTCAAAATATTATAAAATCTTACATACACACACTTGAGTTAAAACTTAATCAAAATCTATTTGAAAAAAAAAATTCTGTTTGTAAATCATTAAAATTATATTTTTATCCTTAATAGCACATATTTTTCTCTTCCTTAATGCCACACTAAAGCGTTGATTTATCCTAAAATCAATTCACGTCGCGGATATTTCTTTCCTTTGCCGCTACCTAAACATTAAGGTTTTAAGATTTTCACTCAAAATATATTTAAATATCTTTAAAATAATATGATGAACGACTCAAATTCTTTGTGATCTAACTATAGTTAGGTTATTGAAAAATTATGATTACTCATTATAATAGAAATAAGTTAAAATATGTGTATGTAAGATTTTATAATATTTTGAGTGTGTATAGTGTAATTAACTAAGAATGAATGGGTAAGGAATAAATAAAATTAAATAATGTGATATGTTGGTAATTATTTAGAAATATTAATATGAATTAAAAATTAAAATATTTATGTAAATTTCTCAAAAATAAATTTCTAAAGGAGAAATTGAAAAGCACCAGGAAATTTAATGCCGGGCGAGCTACGTGCGCTCCGCCGGGCCGTTTCCGACATGCGTATGACGCGGCCCGAGCGTCAACCAGCATTTAACACGATTGTCAGGCGCTGAACCCGTTTATATTCTGGACTCCCGTTTCCATCCTATTTACAGTTTTACCAAACTACAATGCTGATCTCTCTCCTCACATACGCAGATGAAACTATGAATTGACGATTCTGCCCCCAAGCCGCAAGTGTCGGTCAAACTTTGACCGCTCCGACTTACAGACTGGTCAACAGTTGACCCTCTGCTCGAGGATTAGCCTTATCTGCGTGAGGAGATTACGCGCCACAAACTGCGCTTTTGGAGCTAATCTGATCTACTGTGGTCCACGCCATGGCCTGGCTTCAAGAAATTAAAATTCTTTTTAATTCTTTTTATTTTAATAAAATAAAAAAATATATAATGATATATAATGTTTAACTTCTATTTTGTGAAAAAGAGTTTTTCTGAATATTCGGATGTCACTTGTTTAAATTATGTCGCATATAAATTCAAAATTTAGTAAAAAAAATAAAAAATTAAATATTCATTTATTATGAAGCAATTTTAAGCCTGTTGTTATTTTCCTTAAAAAAAGAAAAATTAATGAAATAAAAAAAAAAAATTAAAAGCTGGAAAGATAATATCATAACGCAGAGAAACACGCACGCCTCGGGACTTGAAAAGGGAAGGCGGTAGCGGCCAAATCCGTAATCATCAAACAGATTTAGTTAAATATCATGGAGGGTTCAAAGTTTATCTTAAATATATAAAAATTAATTTAACAAATTATTTTTTCATTTCAGAAAAAAAAAAATTATTTCTCAACGTCATAATTTTTTTTTTACCATACTTAAAAATTAAAATTAAAATAATTTAAATTTAAAACTTTCAATATCTAATAAATTAATTTCCTATTAAACTAGAAAATACAATAATTTTATTAATTATATTTTTATTATTATTTTATTTAATATTTTAATTAATGAACATATTTTTTTATTATTGAATTATTATAGAATCCTTTTGCATTTTTAAAATGCACTAATAGTAACAATTTTAAAATTTTAAAAATATTGCACATATAATGTTTAAATATTTCTATGTTTATGTTATATTTATAAATTCAAAATATATATTAAAAAATATATATTCTATTTAAACAATGTATATATTAAAATTATTAGTTATATAAATAACATAATTATTAAATTAATTATTAGAAGCGACATGTAACTAAATATGAGAAAATTTAAATGATATATATATTTTTATTAAGGAACTGAATGGGGATGAAGAATTAATAATTGGTTATTGTTGGCTAAAAAAAATATTCTAAATGAGAAAAGAGAAGGCACGCTATGTAGAGAATGGCTTACAACTCAAAGGTCCTGTTCGACGCTACGAGTAAAATCAAGATTAAAATAATATTATTTTTTAAATAATAATAAATAATTTTTTTAATAATTATATATTAATTTTAATAAAAAAAATATTATTTTATTTTACTTGTTCAATAATTTTTAATAAAAATATTAATTTTATCTTATATTTTTTATTAAAATATTCGAACTAAATATTGTGATTTACGTTGTGAAATAAAATTAATATTTTTATTAAAATTTATTAAATATGTAAAATAAAATAATATTTTTTTATATTGAAATGTATATAAAATAATTTTAAAAAATTATTTATTTTTATTATTATTATTATTTAAATTACTATTAATTTTAGTCCTCATATGTAAGTATAGATAGATATTTCAAATAATGATCGAATAAGCAAATCACAGAAATTTTATTTAAAATATTAGAATCTCAGTATTTATCTTTAAGGAGAAATCGTGCGGTGCGGGCGACGTGGAGGCCCGAGCAAGACTTGGGGAGAGTGTTTGGTGTTTTGATCGATGCATGGGATGGCGTGGAGGGGTCATGTGATCGGGTCCAGGGCCGTCGGGGTCGCACTGATGCGACCCTCTGGAGCCGTACGTCAGGCCTGTCATCTGGCAAGAAACCGCAGGGTAAGTTAAGCCAAAGTTGATGAGAGAGAAACTAGAGAGAGAGAGAGAGAGGGGGAAGTTGTAGGAATTTTCTTGACATAGAATAATAATGGGAGACTAAAATCTTGTTAATCCCAATAATTAAGTAACGAGCACCAATAATTATTGAATATTCTCTAAATAGAATAATGAAAGTAAAATCTAAGTCCCCAAAAATAATTAAAGATCTTCTTCCCAATATTGTCCGTACGTGAGTCACGTCATTTTTTGAACATTATTATTATTATGTTTAATGGGTTTTATTTAACACAAATAAAAAAATTAATTAAAATAAAAAGAGAAAGGAAAATTGCTGCATAGGGGAGGAAGGGAGGAAGGGAGGGAGAGAGAGAGTGGCAGATGAACAGTGGAGGGGCAGCAGCGGCAGAGATTCACCGCCGCTGCACGCTTCTGAATTCTGATTCCCAGCTGGGCTGAACGAGGAACCCACGAACGCCGAAGCGAACGGGCCGCGCGGATCGCTGAAACGCGCGCTCCGTTCCGTCGGGCGCGCGTCCCGTTCCGTTCTATTGGATTCAGCGAGCGAGAGAGAGAGAGAGAGAGGGAGGGAGAGAGAAGGGGAGGGTTTTGCGGGCAAAAGTGAATTGAGATGGCGACAAGACGACTAAAGCTTGTCCGGCCGTGATTTCCATTTCTATTCCATGCCAGCTTTTGCTTTCTTTAAGAATTATTATGTGTGAATTTTGAATTATTTCAAATTATTTTTTTAAAAATTTTCATCATTTTATTAAAAAAAATTTAGTCAATTATATTCCCATTCCCCCCCCCAAACAATTATCTCCCATTTTTTAAAAAATTATATATATTTAGATCTTTTTGGCAATGGACAAAAAATCATGGCTAAAATTAGTCATGGCCAAAATCTTAAATTTATTTTTAAAAAATTTTAAAAATTATTTTATATTTCATCTCACACAAATTTCAATATTAAACAATCATTTTATTTCACATCCAACATAATTCTCAATAAATTAATTAACTTTACTTTACATCCTACATAATTTTTAATATAACCAATTTACTTTATTTCACATCATATATATTTTTCAAAAATAATTAAAAATTTTAACCAAATCTTCTTTTTTTTCTTATTACCAAACAGGGCCGGTAACTAAATAGGTAAATTACACCCAAGTCTTTCAGTTTAAAACTTAATAACTTACAAATTCATATTTTTAGAATTATAATATTAGAGTCTTTGAGTTTTTAATAAATTATCAAATGAGTACATACATTTTTATTTGAGATAATTACCTACATGCCACAAAATTTAGTTTTATTTATGCCTTACTCATCTATTCTTAGTTAATTACGCTATGCACACTCAAAATATTATAAAATCTTACATACACATATTTTAACTTATTTTTATTATAATAAGTAATCATAATTTTTCAATAACCTAATTATAGTTAGATTACAAAAAATCTGAGTCGTTCATCATATTATTTTAAGGATATTTAAATATATTTTGAGTGAAAATCCTAAAACTTTAATGTTTAGGTGGCTGCAAAGGAAGGAGACATCCGCGATGTGAATTGATTTTAGGACAAATCAGCGCTTTGGTGTAGTATTGAGGAAGAGAAAAATATGTACCATTAAGAGTAAAAATATAATTTTAATAATTTACTAACAGAATATTTTCTTTCAAATAGATTTTGATTAAGTTTTAACTCAAATGTGTGTATGTAAGATTTTGTAATATTTTGAATATACATAGTGTAATTAACTAAGAATGGATGGGTAAGGCATAAATAAAACTAAATTGTGTGGCATGTAGGTAATTATCCCTTTTTATTTTTTATTTCTACTTTTTTTAAATTATTATTATTCCTCCTCTCTCCTCCTCTCTCCGAAAGGGAGGAGATATAATGATAATTTTAAAAAAAATTAATAATAAAAAATAAAGAATCTTATTTTGATAATTTATTAAAAACTTAGGAACCGATGTTATAATTTTAAAAATATGAAACTTTGTATTATTAAGTCTTAAATTTAAAGATCTGAGTGTAATTTATCTTATTTAGTAATGTATATTAAAAATAAAAATTATAACTCAACTATATAAAGTTCTGACTTTTATGTAAAAATATTTTTTATAAATTTTATCACTAATATATAAAATTAAATATTTCAGTAAATATGTATTATAATTAAATTTTAGCTACTAAATATATTTGAATTATTTAACTTTTTTAATTCAAATGAGTCATTTAGTTATATTTTTCTTAACTAACCAACATTAACATGTCTTTTTGATTTGAATACATGCCAATATCAAACGCTATATTTTAAAATTTGAGAAATTAATTATCTCATTATTGGGTCGGATATTATTTCTATTAATTTTTAAATTAATTAGTCAAATTGAGTCAACTAGTTAGTTTAAAATAATAATAATAGATTTTTTAATTATTTTATGTAAATTTTAAAATAATAAAATATTATTTTACTTCACATAGTCAATAATTTTCAAAAAAAATATTAACTTTATTTCACATCCTAAACCAAAATCTTCAAATCAAGTATTTTGATTTAAGATGTGAAATAAAATTAATATTTTTATTAAAAATTATTTGAGTATGTAAAGTAAAATAATATTCTCTTATATTAGAATTTATATAGAATAATTAAAAAAATTTATTTATTTATTTATTATTATTATTTAAATTAATGCTATTTTGGTCCTGATTTTAATAATTACGCCAAACAGGACCTGAAAATACTCAGTTACGAGTGAACCAAATCTAGAGAGATCTTATTGTTATTAATTTTTTTAAACGAGTTTCACATCATCCTTAATGACAAACCACATTAAAATCAATTGGGACCCAAATGAGAAGCACAATCTGATCATATGATCATCATGAAATTCACATTATAAGCTTGGGATCATACATTAGCTAATTTAAATATTGGGTTTTTTTATAAAAAATAAATAAATATTGGGTTCTATTTGTAATATGATCCTGATTTTAAGGACTTGAATGTGATTTACCCAAAATTTCTTTGAACAAATTATGGAGGCCGAATTTCTTAAAGGCCGATTTAGGCTCTGTTTGGTTGAAAGAAGAAAAAAAATGATTTGAAAAATTTTGTGAAAATTTTTAAAAAAATATGTATGATGTGAAATAAAGTAAGTTAGTTATATTAAAAATTATGTTGAATGTGAAATAAAGTGATTGCTTAATGTTATAATTTGTGTAGGATGAAATATAAAATAAATTTTATTTTATTTTTAAATAAATTTAAAATCTTGACTATGACTAAAATAATTAGCCTGAATTGTTACCGAGGATGTTTTTATTAATTATCATTTAAATTATGAAGGAAATAAAAAGAGTACAACACAAAGAAAGACAAATAAGAATTATGAATAACATTTATGTATGGCAAAAAGTGAAAAAATGGGATTAAAAAAGAAAGAAAAAAAGAAATTAAATAATGAATACTACAACTGTTGATGCAAAAAATGCACCTCCACAGAGAGAAATGAGACGATAATTTTTACGTGAAAACCCGAGTGTCCGGGGAAAAAACCATGACACCGTCCAGGCGATTTGAATCCATTAATCGAATCTCCTTTTATAAAACTTGATCTCTAAATAGAGACCGAATGAGTACAAGAGGGATAGAGAGAGAGGGGCAGCTCAGCCCGAGAGAGAGAGGGGAAGGAAGGGTCCCTCCTTAGAGAGAGCAATCCCCCCCTTATTTATAACTTGGAGAGGAGGGGACATAGTAGGTTTAGTCTGCCACATCTGATACGTACTCCTGCAAAGGACGATTAGGGAGTGGGCTCCCATGCTGTCTTAAATGCTGAGTTGACACAGTAGTACGGAGGGTACGGTCTTGTGATATCTCTTTGAGCTGTTGTTCGGCTTGAGGCTGCTGTTGAGCTGTTGTTCGGCTTGAGGCTGCTGTTGAGCTGTTGTTCGGCTTGAGGCTGCTGTTGAGCTGCTATTTGACAAGGGGCTGCTGTTGAGCTGCAGTTCGACAAGGAGCTGTTGTTGAGCAGCTGTTCGATAAGGGGTGTTAGAGAAGGTTCTAACAACAACTAATGTAAAAAAAAGTTGTATGAAAAATAAAAATTTGCACGAATGATGACCACACTTTAAAAAAATGGATTAATTTGTATGGAAGCAATAACCCCCTTAGAATTCTCATTAAAACATATATATATATATATATATATAT
>JAEMOT010001645.1:171740-212048 GCA_019297695.1 Apostasia ramifera | reverse complement strand
ATATATATATATATATATATATATATATAATCTCCAAAAATACAAAAAAAGGGTAACCTTTGAATAGGGCAAAAATAGATTTGTGATCTTAAATAAATTGACTTATTTGAAAAAATATTTTTGTTATATTTACTTATTATTATTATTTCTTTCCCTTATTAATAAATGTGACCTCCTTTCGGTATTTATATAGAAAAAATAATTTTTTTTAGTCATCGAGTCTCACATTAAATTTAATTTTTTAAATGATAAAAGTAATTTTTTTGTCATTTTACACGTAGGCAAATAGATGATAAATAATTTAAAATATAAAAAAATAAAAATACATAAATTTACATTTGGCTTCGCATTGACTTGATTCCCAAATTTAATTTTCATTTTTTTCCCCCGCTGAACCAAATAGAATTTAGATTAATACTAAACTATAATAATATAAAATTTAATTAAAAAATTAATTAATTCTATATGTTATATATATTTTAATATAACATCAATTCTTTTTTCACATTTAGATATTGTTTGAAATTCCAATATAATAAACTTATTTTATTTATACACGCACTTACTCACACATGATACATGAGATAACTTATCACAATTTAGTTGTCTCGTCAAGCTGGCTATTATTAAATTTGTGCTTTAAGTTTTTTTTATAAAATTTAATTTTTTATAATTATGCTGTAAAATATAATTTTTTTTATTAAAAAATGTTTGGTAATAAAATTATGGGGCATTTATTTATATCACCCCTAAAGTAAGCTTTATTACATATTTCACCTTTAAAGTTATCTATTTACTTTTGTCCCCCCTAGCTTTGAATGATTATTTACAAACTAAATCTCTTCTCTCACTCTCGTTATCTTCTTGTGACTTTAACTTTGGGGGTGAAATATTGGCCATTAAATATTGATCATTTTAAATATTGGCTATTAATCTTGATGTAATAACTTTGAGGGTGAAATATGTAATAAAGCTTACTTTAGAGAGAACAAAAATAAATAGATAACTTTGAGAGTAAAATATATAATAAAGCTTAATTTAGGGGTGACATAAGTAAATTTTTTTAAAATTATATAGTATAACAGTACTATTTAACAATAGCTATAACATCAAAATTAAATTCTATCAAATTATGCCAGGTATAAAATGAGAGATTTTTTTTTTTTATTTCAACAAATGAAGAGAGTACCTTGATCTTCTTGGGATTTCTCTAACCAAACATTAGATGATATATTTAAATAAACTGGTAATTGAGTTAGGCCCTGTTTGGCGCGAGGATCAAAATCAGGATCAAAATAGTACTAGTTTAAAAAATAACAATAATAATAGTACATAAATTCTAATATAAAATTTTACTTCAAATACTCAATAATGTTTAATAAAAATATTAACTTTATTTCATATCTTAGATCAAAATACTCGATTTGAATATTTTGGTCTAGGATGTGAAATAAAATTGATATTTTTATTGAAAATTATCAAGTATGTGAAGTGAAATAATATTTTTTTGTATTAGAGTTTGTGTAGAATGGTTAAAAAAATTTATTTAGTATTATTATTATTATTTTTTAAATTAGTACCATTTTGATCATCGCGCCAAACAAGGCAGAGTTCTCCTAGCAAAAAAAAAAAATCTATTTGAGTTCTTTATGTACGTTATAGACCTGAGTTATCTTCATGCATGTCAGCAAATTTGATAATATATATCATTTATATACTTCATAAAATTTTGTGTTGATCATTTTTAATCGATTTTATCATTAAATTTAACTATTAAGTTGATATTTCAAAATTTTAAAATTTATATATACTCATTTTTTATTGCTCTTATAATCTAATTGTGGCCAATGTGATCCGGATGAAATTATTTCTTTTATATATATATAAATATATATATATATCTAATTCTAAGTCGTTTCTTTTAGTAAAATTTACATAGTTATCAGAAAATCTTGGCTACATTTATATATTAATGTGTAATACTCAACTTATAATGTACATATAAAATAATTCTCTTATGTGTGATTCAAATAATAGTTTGATCAACTTTTATATATGTTATCATAAATTTATCATATAATTGAGATGCACGTTAATGCTTAGAATGATAGATAAAAAGAGTATATATATATTTATATGAACGTAAATAATTAAATTATTATGATATATATATATATATATATATATATATATGTAACCTTTTTTTTTTATGTGAGAGAAGTTGATAGAGAAATACATATACCTGCAAATCAAACAAATCCTAGTTAATATGCATGTAATTAAGCATCGATTAAATTATATTTCTCAACGAAACTTCTCAAAAATATAAAAAAATTACATAATTATATTTCTCAAATTAAATTGCTACCCATACACTAACAATATAGGTAAATTCGGGTGATAAGATATAATAAAAGATAACAGAATACTTCTCAATTGATCATAAATGAAACTTAAAACAACTTAATTAGATACACTAATACAAATGCAAACTAATAAGCGCAGTTATTTGTAGATTTCATAGAGAATTCTAGAGATATATTGAGCATATAATATGCTAATATATATACTTTAAGCCATCATATTTTACACACTTTCTAATATTAAAATAAATTTTTCTCCCATTAAACTTAAAGAATAAATATTTTTTTCTCTTGTTAAAAAAAAACTCAATCAGCATATGGTGAGCACAAGATTTTTTTATTTCAAAATCACTCAAACCCCACATTCCACTTTAAAAGATTTTCCAACATAGCTAGCATTAACTAATTATGATTATGAAAAAGTTAATCAATAATGAACAATTTAGATCTAATTAATTTGATCACTAATTAAACAGTCAAAATAAAGGAGTTTTGCATGCGAAGAATTGAAAGAAAAAAGAAAAAGAAAAGAGACGTATGCTCATAAAAGGCTTCTTCCTTTTGTCTCCTATACTTGTAACTCTCGGCCATCTCCCTCACCCCCCCCCCCCCCCCCCCCCCCATTGATCTTCTTTTCCTTCCCTCTCTTTCATTGTTCCCTGTATGTTCCACCTTCTTTATACATTACTGATCATATTAATTGTTTAGCTTCACTTTCCCACATTTGACTCACACAGACTTTCTCTCTCTCTCTCTCTCTCCCCCTCTTTGTCTCATTAAATAATACTGTAGATTGCTGAGTCTGAGCTTGAAGATGAGACAAGGAGAGAGAAAGGAAGGAGATAGCTTTCTTTGGTTTCATGATTAGTCACGTCCTTGTTTGGCTTGACATATTCATATGCTTTTTCTCCCCCTCCAGCCAGCAAGCCCAATCACAGGTGTGCCCACCGAGTTCAAACTTCCAGCTACAAGGAGAATAATGGTTGGGCCAGGATCCAAAACCCTAACCCTAACCCTAGCACTGTGTGTTCGCTTACTTCCACGCCTCCTGTTGCACTTGATATTTGCCAGCATTTGATTCCGGGTGGAAGCAGCAGCTTGATTCGACTCCCCCTGCCAGCTAGCTCATAATTATTTTGAATTATATTTAATTAACATCTACAATATATTTATCTAAATTTATTTTCATACATTAATATTGTTAGAACATTCTCTAACACCCCTAGTCGAACAACACTCCTCGAACAACCCCAGTCGAACAGCTTTTCAAGAAGATATCATCAGATCGTACCCTCCGTACTACTATGTAAACTCAGCATTTAAGGCGGCATGAGGGTCCACTGCCTAATCGTCCTTTGCAAGAATAAACTTTAGATGTGGCAGACTGTATCTATTATGTCTCCTCCTCTTCAAATTATAAATAAGGGTGAGGAGGAGAAGCTTTGGGATTCTTTCTCGGGAGAAGTCACTCTCTCTTTCTCTCTTATACTTATTCTCTTATTCAATCTCCATTTAGAGACCCTCAAGTCTTGTAAGAGGAGATTCGATTAATGGACTTAAATCGCCTAGATAACGTTGTGATTTTTTCCCTGGATATATACTCGAATTTTCACATAAAAATTATCTTATTTAATTCTATTTTAACATATTTTTTGTATCAACAAATATATATAATATTTATGAACATATATATATATATATATATATATTTATCTGATTAGGACTATACGTTTCTGCCACCATTCCTCCATGCTGTTTTTTATGAGCATTGAGCAGTGCCTCATGTGAGTATTTATCTTCTTTCTGTTCGATCACGCGCGCGCTTTAATTTATTATCAGCAAAAATTAAAGAGACATATCCCTTCACCAAAATAAAAATAAAAATTTAAGAGTTAATCGCTCTTACGACATTGCCTAATTATCACGACTTAAAACGTGGATATTCGGACGTCAAAACTGAGAGATCACTAGATTTTTTAGAACCGAATGGGATCGGCCGGCTAATCCACTTTAATCATGAAGGGCCACTCCGTTGTTTGATCTATTTGTTCATAAAATCAAAATAGCAGTTGAACTTAAGACTGATTAAAATTGGACTGACTAGAAAACTAGATGGACTTGTCTCATTGATCGATTGATTAAGATTAATGAATATGCAGGCCGACTTAATTGACAAGTGCTTGTATATTAATATCATTTGATATTATGTCATATATATATATATATTATCTAGATGTGTCATCTTTAACCGGAGTGAGAATTTTATAATTAATATTATTAAATTAAATAATTATTTTCTCTAAATAATTTAATATAATATATATAATTGCCTTCTAATTATATTAACTAATATGTTGGTTAAACTAATAATTTTTTTTATATTTTTCTATTTATTAATTATTTTAATTTTAATTTTTAAAAATAATTTATAACATTTATAGAGTTAAAAATAGGAATAATTACATATAGTACACCAATTTCTGGCAAAAACATATATTTCACATGTTTTTTAAAAAACTTATAAAATAAATTATTGATACATTTTTTAAAATGTTACTATATTGCGTATGGTTTATAGGTTCATAATAGAACCTTTTATATCACTAGTTTAAGTTTTAAATACATAATCGATATAATTATTGTGTGAAAATTAAAACTTTGGAGTTTAGGATTTATGTCTTAGAATTTTAGAGTTTAGAATTTAACGTTAATTTAATGTTAAAGTACTTTTTAAGGCATAGGATTTAGTATTTAAATTTTATGCTATTATCTTAGGGTTTAGGAATATTTAGAATATAATAAAATTTTATTCAAAAATAGTGTTGAAGTACTTTTGATCTTCGGTTCAATTTTGAGTGAGAGAAGGAGAGTATGTAAGGCTTATCTCTGTACATGCACGGACGATGTGGGGGAGGGAAATGATGGGGAGGAAATTTTATTGGGTTCAGCCGGCCATTGGATAAGCACTACATAAGTAGTAGCTAAGCCCCGTTGCCAACGTGGCTCCCCAGTACTATTGGCCGGCCAAAGGTTCGCCTGACGATACCCCACAATTGTTCGAAGGGCAGGGCTAGCTAGCTAGCTTCCTGACCTCCGGTGGTCACTGTAGTCCATCCATCTCCATTTCCGTTTAAACACTAGCCCAATGCTTATTAATTTCACAAAATATTAAGCATGTTTGTTTATAAGGTTTCATTTTAGGGATAATTACGTGCATGCCACACCATTTCACTTTATTTATGCGTTATCCATTCATTTTTAGTTAATTACGTTATGCACACTCAAAATATTATAAAATTTACATACACACATTTAAGTTAAAATTTAGTCACTATTTGAAAAAAAAATATTTTGTTAGTAAATCATTAAAATTATATTTTTACCCTTAATAGTACATATTTTTTTCTTCCTCGATGTCACACTAAAGCGCTGATCTGTCCTAAAATCAATTCAAGTCGCGGATATTTCCTTCCCTTACCACAACCTAAACATCAAAGTTTTAAGATTTACGCTCAAAATATATTTAAATATCCTTAAAATAATATGATGAACGGTTCAGATTTTTTATAATCTAATTATAGTTAGGTTATTGAAAAATTATAATTGCTCATTATAATGGAAACAAGTGAAAGTGTGTGTATGTAAGATTTTATAATATTTTGAGTGTGCATAGCGTATTTAACTAAGAATAGATGAGTAATGCATAAATAAAGTGAAATGGTGTGGCATGTAGGTAATTATCTTTTGATTTTAATAAGGTTAAAATTAAATTTGAATAGAGATATTTTTTATTAAAAGTTATGAATGATGTGAAATAAAATTAGTTATTAGATAAGAATATGTGAGGAATGTGATATAAAATTAGTTATTATGTTAAGATATATAAGAGATATAATATATGTTAGTTAAAAATTTATATTACTTAATATGAAAGTAATAATAATTAATTACTAATTAGCCTAATTTTTGGAATAAATGCAGCCATTTACTTTTTAGGCTAAATGTATCCATGCATGCATCCATTAATTCTCTGATCTCTAATTAGCTCAAATATTTTTAAATACAATTTTTTGGAGTTACATAAAGATATATATATAGAATTTGATATAAAAATTAATTAAAAAACTGTTCGACAAATAACACAATAAATCAAATAATTATTTTTTCTAAATAACATAACATAATATCAGGATAATATTAAACCAAATGCTTCTTTAGATATGTCACTAATTCACCATCTTGATTACAAGCTAATTAGTTTTAAAAAAAAGAAAAAAAATACAAACTATTTTATTTTTTCAAAATAATTTGCAACTAGGGTTACATCCCACATGTGGCAGTTCATAATTGCATTCATTCCCCGGCCAGCATCAGAGAGCCGCTTGTTACGCATAAGCCTGTAAACGGGTTGGATTCGGATCAGATCAGCTTTGATTTTGATTAAGATTCACTTAAATTCAGATCAGATCATTCATCGAATCAGATCACCTTTGACCTAGATCAGACTCGTATTAGATTCAGGTCGAACCAAATATCAGATCGGATCGATCAAATTAGTCCTCTTCTAAATACAAAGAACATTAATTTCATATATACAATTTTAATTCATTTCAAAATAAGTGATTATTATATTAAATATAAAATTAATGTTATTTTAATTGTTTAATCTTTTTATCTCTTTTTCAAAAAGTATTTTAACTTTTAGCTTATCGATAAAGGTTGCAGAGATTAACGTCTACTAATAAAATGAGGTATCTAAACAAGAGAAAATAAGGGTTCTAAATAAAAGTAGTGCAACATAACAGTTACAATAATTTGCTAATTTGAAGACAAAAAAAGGAAATGAATCTCGGCCAGCTTGTTCTTCCCCTTGTCGGTGCCTCCAACGGCATTGGCGGCGGAATACAGAGTCGTCGCTGCCTTGCTTTGGAGTCCGATCGTCGACGTCTCCTTTCCAAAACGCCGCTGTCGATCGCCAAGGGCAGAGGAGCCTCGAAGCGATGACTCCTCCTGCCACAATCCGAAAGCTCTCCTATGCCGCAGACGACGCTGTAAACTGTCAATACTCTGAGGAAGCGCTTTGTGATGCCGGTGACCTTGGCAGAGCAAAAACAAGCCACCTGAGAGGATGACGGGAATTCACGCCAAGGCGGAAGCGCGAACCAGAGCCTGCTCGCCGAGAGGGGGGAGGACACGCCTCACACTGTTTCTCTTTGCCACTGAAGCCCGCTGGAGGAGTTGCGCTGACGTGCAGGAGTTCTGCGCTACTCTGCAAACGCAACGCCGACTGGGTTCAGTGATCCGCGCCCAGCTAGCTGGCCGCGAGTAGGCTGCCTGGTTCAGCACACACAAAGAGAGAGAGAGAGAGAGAGAGAGAGAGAGAGAGAGGACGCGTTGTTAAATCTAAATTCTAGTTCCGCGCCCAGCTTCGAGACTCCGCTGCCCTTGGTGATCAACGACGGCATTTTGGAAAGGAGACGTCGACGCACGGACTCCAGAGCAAGGCATCGGTGATTCTGTATTCCGCCGCCATGCTGTTGGAGGTGCCGGCAAGGGGAAGAACAAGCTGGACGAGATCCGGCTGCCAGAGAGAGAGATCTTGAGAGTAAAAATATCATTTAATATATTTTTTTACTATTAAATCTAAATTTTGGGCCTAGTTGCACATTACCTAAAACTAAGGAACTAATTTGAGTAATTTTGAAAAAATTGAACATACTTGCACATACGATCAAACAACAGGAACCTACTTACAATTTACTCGTGCAATGAAAAATTGTAATTTATTCAAAAAAAAATGTATTGTCATACGTATATTTACATTCATATTGAAAAATGTTTTACAGCATTTTGGAAGTAGTATATTCAAAAAAATATAGCAATGTCTTTCATTAAAAAAATAGCAATGTTTGTCTATAAAAAGTATTATCACACACGTTATAATTGAAATATTTAAAAATTTAAATTGTAAAATAAATTAATAAAAGTTTAATAAATTGTTGAAGGATATTAAGTAAACCTAGCCAAAATATGTGTGAAATATTATAGTCTTGAAATCACATTATTTTGATTCTCATCATTTCCACGTATCATGGTATTTTTTTTGGATTTTGTTTCTGAATTAATTTATATATATATATATATATATATATATATATATATATATATGTATATATAATTTTTTTCATAATTATAACAAACTACATATGATATACATTATAATATTTCGTGATCAAAATATAAAAAAATTATTTATTTTGACTTTAATGAATTATGTAAATTTAGTATTTTTAAAGAGGTCACCCATCTTGATATTATTTCAGCTCAAACGCACTTCACTGTAGAGTTTTTCATCATTAATTTCACAATTTTTCTCTGAAAAGCCCCTATGCCAGTTTAGATCATTTTATTTGTTCATAGAACTCGGGAACTCTCGTCTGTTTTTGATGTGGACAATTTATTCTTGCCATATTATAATATCGTGTAATCTAAATATAAAGGTATTGTTCATTTTAACTTTTAAAAATATGCAACTTAAGTACTTCCCAAGAGGTTACCCATCTCAGTACTACTCCAGTCAAAGATACGCTTAATTATAGAGTTTCTGATCGTTAGCATTTATCATTTAAAATCGCATTATCTACTTACACTATTAGACTATTTATTCTTGTGCCCCTCTCACTACTATTTATCAGCTTGGAAGTCTATCAAGAGCTACACTTTACTCCATTAATCTCCTTCTTAAGTGACACCACTCGCTAATTACAATTTACCCTTTTCGACTGAGTGCGTCACATACGTAATATTATTATGATAATAGAATAGATTTATTTATAATGATCAGGTACTTGTAATATTCATTTTCTCAAATAAATTTTTCACTGTATATATATATATATTTCAACTTTTTTTTCTTTTACATTTGTTTTTGTTTTTGTTTTTTTTTGTTTTTTTGTTTTTTTTTTGTTTTTTTAACTCATACTCGCAAATGATTCGCATGGAAAAGGCCCAAAGCCATCATAACTGCTAGCAATCTTATTCTGTCATGGGCCCAAGCCCAATACGGCCCAGTCCAATGGGCTTTCTAAAGTTCACTGTAATTTGTGCACATGCATGGAACAACTTTGTGAAGCCTGCACAGTACATAAACTGCAGGTTATTTAACTCAATTTTTTTTATTCAGATTAATTTAATGTTTTTAACACGAAGTCACACATAATCAGCTAGAATTTCACGTTAATGTATGTTGTGAAATAATACGTAGCAGAAAATTCAGATCATCGAACGTGTAGTTAGTCAAATAAATCATGCCAGATAAGTATGAGAAATAATGATAATAAAAGAACGAGGTAATCACAAGAACACCAGATTTACGTGGTTCGGAGTTATTCCTCCTATATCCACGGGGAGAGCAGAGAGAGACTTTATTATGTAGAAAATTAGATACAAGATTTGTTATAAGCTACCATTATAAATACGGGATGATCAGGTAAGCTGAAAAAATTGGAGAGAGAAATAGAAAAAACTGGGATTATCAGGATTTCTGGTGGAAGGCTGCAAGTTCTCAAGCTTCTTCTTGGGAAACGTGAATAGGTGATTCACTTGGGTATTTTCAGCAGTGATTTCTCTTAAATCTTCTTTGTCGCTACGAAGATGATTTCGTAGGAATCTGGAGGTAATCATCTGAGGCTCAAGGAGCGATTGGATTGTCTAATCTGAAAGAAGAAAAGATCCAATTTCTGTATCCCGTCTGAGATCGAGAACCAAGTGATTGGTGTAAGGTTCTCTTTCTATCTGATTTTCTACATAATAAAGTCTCTCTCTGCTCTCCCCGTGGATGTAGGAGGAATACCTCCGAACCACGTAAATCTGGTGTTCTTGTGGTTGCTTCGTTCTTTTATTATCATTATTTCTCATACTTATCTGGCACGATTTATTCGACTAACTACACGTCGGGCGATCCGAATTTTTCGCTGTGTATTATTTCACAACAAACATATTCATTCTATGTAGGGCTGTAAATGAACTGAGTGTTCGATGGATAGTTTGATGTTTGGCTCAATAAAAACTTATTTGTATTTGGTTAACAAATAAATTCAAATATAATTTTAAAAGCTATATATATTAGTAAATGAACAAGTTAGAATATACTAGCGTTTGACTTGTTAGTATTTGTAAATTATTTGTTAAAATTCATAAATATACTTGTTAATTATAAGACTTGATATGATGACTTTTTATAAAGTTTAGTATATGTTATTTATTAATATGAAAAAAAATTCATAAATATAAATTTGTTCGTTAACACATTAATAATTTTGTGATATATAAGAGCTCATCTGTGAACTATATGAATCAAACCTAAATATGCCTTACGTTCACGAACCAAACTCGAACGAAGTTCAAACAATCTCCAAACGAGTTCAAGTTCGATTTTTATAAACAAATATGAACATAAACAGATCACTATTCTGCTCAGCTCGGTTAATTTATGAACCTAATTCTAAGCAAATTAACTAAATTTATTAATGTATTTGATATGCATAAATAATAGTCAATAATTAGACTTAGAGATCCAGTTGAAATCGAGCAAAATCAAACCGAGTTCAGTGAATTTAAATTAAAGAATACAGAAAATTCATAGTCTAAGTCAAAGTCAACTTGTTGGAGTTTTTTTTTTTTTTGGGATATAAATACTAAGGTCTTAGCGCGAAAATCAAAATCAAAAATAAAATAGTACTAATTTAAAAAACAATAATAATAATAATAATAAAAATTAATTATTTTATATATATTCTAATATAAAATTTTAGTTCACATAGTCAATAGTGTTTAATAAAAATATCAACTCTATTTCTCATTTTAGATCAAAATACTCGATTTAAATTTTTTTGTGTTAATCTGAATCTCTCTTGTTCAAAAATATTAACTTTATTTCATATTTTATACATATTCAATTTTTTTGTATTTTAATTGAAGATAAGTTTGAGTCGAGCTCGAGCTAATGAAAACTTGTGTGCCAAACTGAAATATTAAAATTATATTGTACAACCTTTACCTCATATTAACAAAAGTATGGTGGTAATTTTATGTGAAAATTGAAACTCAGTTGAAACTTATTCATATTTTACTCAATTTAAAACAGACTTAATTTTTTTTCTAGCCGGAAGTTAGCTCGCTCGAAATGTGATTATAAACATATACATATTTAGAATTTTTTTAAAGTATAATATATATTTTTATATATAAATATGACACAATATTTTATATAGAAGAGAAGATATTAAAAAATATATATATATAATTCAAAAGTAAATATATAATATTATATTTTGATATATTTAAAATAAATAATAAATATTTTTAAAATAAATAATAAATATTTTTATAGAAATTATAGTTTATATACAGGCTTGATTTTACTTGAAAATTGACACGAAATCAAATAAATTTTTAGTAGACTAGCTCGAACAGACTCTATTTGAAATAAAAATTTTAATTTTGAGTTAAGCTCAGCCAACTCGAAATCGATTCGAAGATTATAACACACTAACATACTAGTTAGGCATAGATAAGTAATTGTTGATATCTTATGCACCACGCCTTTCACTGAATTTGTTTTTTTTAATAAGAACAGGGACTTTATATTTTTGCCATAAATATCACAAATTTTACCACCAACTTTGAAAATTACCATGATATGATTCGAACTTAAATACACTTTGATATTTGGGAAAACTCTTTCTAACATAATTAAAATTGAATCATTTTGAGTTATTCGAAAGAGAAATTAGACACGTGATTTGAAACGAGCTCAAGTTGGACGCAAAATCCCTCAAACTCCCTAGATATCCTAGTAGTTGTTTTCCTAATAAGTGTGTATTTACTCGAATAAATTAGCTATTCATAGGAATTTTTATTCCACGTTTTATAAAATAGTTATTTTTTTTCTCCTACTCAAAAAATAATTACTCTTAATGAAATAGAAATATTATTCTAAAAATACTCATATTTATACACACACATTATATATGTGTATACACATGTGTATACATATACATATACATACATATATATATATATATATATATATATATATGCATATATAATATATATTTATTGTGTAAAATATAATTTAATATTAGTAAATAATATAAAATTTTATTTATGAGTTTTCTAATATTTTTTTTTATATTCACTTCTTATTCTTTATTCTATTTCATATAAGTAAATAAAAAAATTATTGTTCTGTGAAAATAAAATGATAATTATACTTTTATAGAATAATAATTTCATTTCATCTAAATAAGCGTAGCATAAATATATCCACAAATGTGCAACTACTCATGACTACTCTCACATCATTCGACATTCTCCTTAAATATTTGGAAGTGATGAATTTTTTTTTTAAAAAAAAATCTCAACATTAGAATCTTCTACAAAAATAAACAAAATTATATTTTAATAATATTTTAAATTTATTATATATTTTAATAATATTTTAAATTTATTATAAATTTTAATAACTTTATTTCATATTTAACATAAATTTCAATCTTAAAAATTAATTTTATTTCAAACTTAACACAAATTTCAGCCTTAAAATCAACTTTATTTCACATCTACATACTTCTTAATATTAAAATAATTTTTTTTCTATCAACTCTATAAAATAAAATTATTTCTCTCTTAAAGCATGTAATTAGATGTGAAAAAGTTGGGATCAGATGGATTCATATGTGGGACAGTTGGACTCGTGCATTGAATAAAGTGAGTGTGCTTATGTCAAGTGGTAGGTAAGCAAGAATCCACAGTACTAGCTGGTCATATATGCGAGCATGGACACATCTAGGGTATACCCCACAGTATTTAAAAAATCTTACGGTAATCTCGTGAGATAGCTTTGGATTGAAATTATATAGCAAACTTCACGATGTAGTTCTGGTTAAAGCCTTCAATGAACTCACAATATAGCTAATTGACTTATCTCATGCCGTGATTATGAAATGTCATAATTGTATTCAAGAAGAATAAAATCGACTCCATCATATATATATTTTTAATTATATCAATGATTATTCTTCTTTATGTTGGTGGCATAAGAAATACACTCACTCCTTAATAGTATTGTTATGGGTGTGCCATGGTAACAAGGAAAGTGTATGGTGGACAAATCAACAAGAAGTTAACAGTAGGAACCGCATTTTTTTCTCCGAGAAAGTTGTCTTAAAGTATAAAAATATAATTTTTTTTTGTAAGATTTCTGCCTTTTTATCTCTGACGGGAGGCCATGAGGTTGGTTATAACTACCACAAGATAGGCCATCACACAATCTCATGAACTTAGGCTCTTTTTGGCATTGCTGTACTGTATAAAAAAATGTNTTAAATATGTATATTTTTATTTTACCATATTAATAATATCATTTAATACATTTTTATTAAAAATTATGAAAATATGAAAATTACGTCAATTGCATATTTGGTCTAATGACGGAAAAGATTAGCAAGATGCGTTCGGTTAGAAATAAATAATATTAAGGGCATTTTTGTCCATAATTAATTAGAGCAGAATCACTTTTTTAAAAAACTTTTTTTTTAGCTTTTCTCTACAGCTGTTTTTTAGCTTTTTGATAGCTGAAAACGGTTAAATAACTATTTTACCAAACACAACTTTTATATTTTAGCTATATAAAAAAGCACTTTTTAATACCAAAAAGCTTTCCCAAATGCAGCCTTAACAGTAGGAACCCGCACGTTAACTTTATGTCTTAGATGAGTTTTATCATTAATTATATCGTGTGGACAATTTTAACCATTTCCGGTGTTAATCATGAGTGAACCTTCTTTTCTTTTTTTACTTTTTATGATTTTCCCAGCAATGATTTTAATGTAAATTTCTAATATTCATTAATTTTTCTTTCAATTTTACAGTTCTACTTCCTTAATCTTATTGTGTTTGTTGCTGATTTGATTCTTCAATTTGCTGTTCATTATTTTCTTTATTTTATTTACAGTTCTGTTTAATTTTATATCATTTGTTGCTAATTTGATTCTTTGATTTTATGGAAGTGCATTTTAGTATTGATAGTTTTAATTATTCATGCATGTTACTGCTAATGATTAAATTTTTTTACCCAATTTGTCAATAACTGTAATCTATACCTTTTGACACTGAAAAAAAAAATTTTTAGTCACATTAAGGTGTCGTTTGGTTCAAGCTTTTTTTTAGATAAAAAAAAATTAATTTTTAAGTTTAATAAAAAAAAATTATTTTAATACTAGAAAGTGTGTAAAATATGAAATACTTTAAATTTTAATATTCGTATTTATATTAGATGTGAAATAAAATTAATTTTTATAGTTAAAATTTGTGTTGAATAAAAATTTTACCTAGAGCCAAACGAGGCAAAGGCTCTTTGGCCCTGTTTGGTGCGAGGACTAAATCAGGATTAAAATGATACTAATTTAAAAAACAATGATAATAATAATAAATAATTTTTTTTAATTATTTTACATAAATTCTAATATAAAAAAAATATTATTTTACTTCACATACTCAATAATTTTTAATAAAAAAATTTAATTTTATTTTATATTCTAGATCAAAATACTCGATTCGAATATTTTGATCTAAGATGTGAAATAAAGTATATATTTTTATTAAAAATTATTGAGTATGTGAAGTAAAATAATATTTTTTTATATTAAAATTTGTGTAGAATGATTAATAAATTTTATTTATTATTATTATTATTTTTTTTTAAATTAATATTATTTTAGTTCTGATTTTATTCTTGTGTCAAACAGAGCCTTTTTGTGATATAATATCTTTCAAAGTTGACTGCATGGGGATCTAAAAAGAGCATAGACTTTTATATTTGGTTCACATTGGTCTTAGGGCTACAAAAGTTTAGGCTTTGCTTGAAAGATAAGCAAAAGGTTGATTGTTATTAATATTATAATTATATATATATTTTTATAACTTCAAATATCAAAAATATATTTTCTCATAGTACTTTTTTTTAATGAAATGTGAATTATATGGTAACCTAATTATTGTTTTTTTTTCCTAATAATTTAAAATTTGAATCTTTAAATCTAAATTAAAATTTGAATCTTCAAATCTACATTAAGGCCCTGTTTGGCGCGAGGACCAAAATATTATCAAAATAGTACTAATTTAAAAAATAATAATAATAATAATAAATAAATTATTTCAATTATTCTACACAAATTTTAATATAAAAAATAATATTTTACTTCACATACTTAATAGTTTTTAATAAAAATATAAACTTTATTTCACATCTTATATTAAAATACTCAATTTGAATATTTTGATCTAGAATGTAAAATAAAATTGATATTTTTATTTTAAATTATTGAGTATGTAGAGTAAAATAATATTTTTTATATTTGAATTGGTGTAGAATGATTTAAAAAATTTATTTATTATTATTATTGTTATTTTTTAAATTAGTACCATTTTTATCCTGTTTTAGTCCTGTTTTGGTCCTCGCGCCAAACAGGGCCAAAATTTGAATAATCAGGAGTATATATCTTGAATTTATGAATATTCAAATCTAATCAATGCATATAAGTACTATATATTACGCATGGATTAATTATTTATACTAAGATAATGTATCATATTTCATGATGTAACTTGAAGTGTAATTCAAGTTTATTATTAAACTCAATTTAAAGTAAAACAACTAGTAGGCAATTTAAAGTGTAATCCATGAAGTATATATCTTAATTAATGAAATGTCTTATATTAACATAAATCACATAAAAAGAGTCTATTCTATACCTAAATAAGTGGTACTCAATTACTATATGTATGTTAACTACTATAAAATTAACTAGTTATATACGTTGGATGATTAATTAGATATATTTTTTTATAGAAATAATTACCTAGATGCCACACCATTTAGCTTTATTTATGCTTTACCCATCCATTCTTAATTAATTACGCTATGCATACTCAAAACATTATAAAATCTTACATACACACACTTGAGTTAAAACTTAATCAAAATCTACTTGAAAAAAAAATATTTTGTTAGTAAATTATTAAAATTATATTTTTACTCTTAATGATATATATTTTTCTCTTTGGTATTAAAGTGCTGATTTATCCTAAAATTAATTCACATCGCGGATGTCTTATTCCTTTGCCGCCACCTGNTATATATATATATATATATATAATATATGCTTATTTCTCAAAAAGAATAAATGGTCAAAGTGGACATTAATCTAATCTTTTGAGAAAGTTGTAAGCTAACCTTGTAAGATCTTGGATTCACAGAATTACATCAGTGCCAAACATTTAGTTGGAAAAAACCTGATATTCTATTAATGTTGACATGATTTATAGTGTCAATCAAGTTTTAAAACTAGGTAGTTTCATATATCGGTTTCGGTCAAAATTGATCCAAAAAAGTACCGAGTTTTGATTTCAATCGAAACTAGCAAAACCTAGCCAAAACTTGGTCGAAACTGCCGAAACTCAGTTTTCTCCCAAAAAAATTCAATAATTATTTATAAAACAATTGAAACTACTGATACCGAAACAGTTGAAATTGCCGAAATTGATATTTTTATCTTGTGATTAAAACCAAAATTGAAATCGAATTTTAAAACTTTGACGTCAACGAAGAGCTAAGATCACTTTAAGGTACTAGCACGAACTAATAAGAAAGAAGTGAAAAGTATTTCATACTTAAAATGATTTATTGTCAAAATTATCTAAAAATTTCAAAATCACCAATAGAACAAAATTTATAGTAACAGGACAAGCATATAACAGAAAATTTTAATTCAATAATATGCATCAACACTAATAATTAATGTATTTATAAATTTTAAGACAGTACGGGGCTCACTCCTTAATCGTCCTTTGTAGGAATATGTGTCAGATATTACAGACTAAATCTGTTATATCCCCTCCTCTCCAAATTATAATAAAAGGGAGGAGGAGAAGCTCGAGAGAATTCTTATCTCTCTGGAGGTCTCTCTCTGGCTCTCTCTCCGGCCCACTCTTTAGCTGCCTCTCTCTCTACCTCTCTCTCTCTCGTACTCGTTCGGTGTCCATTTAGAGACCCTCAAGCTTTGTAATATAAGGGATTCGATTAGTGGATTTAAATCGTCTATACGGCGTCATGATTTTTTTCCCGAATACTCGAATTTTCACGTAAAAATTATAGTCTTATTTCATTCTATTTTGACATATTTTTTGCAACAACAAATTTAAATAATTTGATCTTCACATAAAACAAAAAAAAAATGATTTCAATTACATCAAGGCTCATTAAAATCAAACAAACTTTGTTTAACTTAAAGTTAATTAATTAATTTTAAGTTGATTGTAATTGATCACTTATCATCCATATGCTTTGAATTAAATATGTACTACTTAAAATACAACATATTAGTAATAGTAATTTTATTTAACTCAATATTGATATAGGTCTCTGATCCAACAAACATTCACAAAAATAAAAAAACATATTTAGATTTCTCTCCCTAAAAATTATTTTGATGCAAATCTTTTTTTTATAAATTATATTAAATTTGATTAATAAGTTATTTTAAAAATTTAAAATACATATTTAAACATTAAAAGCACTTTTATTTAGTTTCAACTAAAATGTAGTTGCTAACTTTTTAGTGTTTTACCAGTATGCCTTTGGATAATTGTGATTGTTGATTTATTTGACTTTTAAAATATTATTTTAAAATATTAATATGTTTATTTTTTTTAATTTAGAATATTGGAAGAGTGAACAAGACACATCAAAAATTAAATTTTAAAATTTTAAAAAGAGTAAGAAGGAATAACTATAATAGTCTTTTAAAAAAATATAAATACTTCAAATTAATTAAAAAATAATTAAGTCTTATTTTATTTGTTATCACAAATAATTATCAAAAAAAAATTATGGCAACACTTTAAAAACCTAAAATTAAAATAAAAAATTTTAAAATATTGAGATTAATTTGCAATTTGCCCATTTGTAGTTCATTCTGTGGGCCACCACGTAGGTCGTGTGCCCGGCCGGCCAACGGAACCCTAAGGGCCTGTTTGACAGCGAATTCAAATTCAAAATAAATAGAATAGGATTCAAAGTTTGAAGCGGTTTCAGATAAATGAAGCAGTTTCAAATTTAAATTTTGTTTGGATGAAAAGTGGCTTGAAACTAATTTTGAATCTACTTTAATTTATTTTTGTTTGGATGAATATTAATTTAGAAGCTACTTCATCTCACAATAAAATCTCAAAAATAATAAAGATATATAAATTTTATAATAAAAGTAAATAAAAAATATTTATTCAAAATTTTATAGTTTATTTGAATATTATTAATTTAAAATTCTCACGAGTATATATATATATATATATCAAAATTTGAGATATTTAAGGGATGTGGTTATGTGTCAAAAGATGATTTGTTATTATTTTTTAAATTTTAAATTTATCAGATTTAATTATCCCTTAATTTTAGCCTTAAGAAAAATACCAAATTTATCCCAGTTATGTTTTTCGAAAAATCTGAGAAAAAAGAAGAAGCGATCGCGAGTCTGAAACTACCTTTTCGATGGTTTCGGCTTCGTGGCCTTGAAGCCGTTTCATACTTATAAAATGGATTCAAATTTATGGGATGAATCAGAATTATTTGGCTAATTAATTTTATTAAATCGTCTTTGTCCCGCTTGAAACCGCTTGAAGCCGTCAACCAAACAGGCCCTTATGGTTTCGGCTTCGTAGCCTTGAAGCCGTTTCATACTTATAAAACGGATTCAAATTTATGGGATAAATCAGAATTATTTGGCTAATTAATTTTATTATATCGTCTTCATCCCGCTTGAAACCGGTCGAAGCCGTCAACCAAACAGGCCCTAAAATGTCCCATCAGTCCTCACAGTAGTTGCAGGAACTGTCAACAGAAGTCGTTGACGCCGGCAGCGACTTTCGGACTTTTGTTTCTCGCAGAACCTCAGCGGCCCACTGGGAGAAGAAGAGCTCGTCGTGGCCGATCTGAGCGTCCTTGTGGAAGGTGAAGCAGCGGGGTTTGTCGTCGCCGAAGGGGCAGCTCTTGCCGGCGGGATCTCTCCACTGACCCTGATGCCTCATGCCGGACCAGTCGGCCAGCCACTGGTAAACGTACTGGCCGGCGCCGGCGAGCTCCAGCCATCCCTTCGGGAAGAACTCCAGCACGCTGCTGTTCTTCTCCATGAAGATCATGTTCGTCAACTGCGCCCCGTGAGGGGAGACCAAGATGTCCGTCTCGCTCATCAGCTTCACCTGTATATGGGGGTCAGACTGATCCGAGTTCCCTCAGCGCCATGCAGGGCTCAAACTCGGCTCGGCTTAACTTGATTCGAGTTTGAGCTGGCTCGAGTCTTAATTCTTAATTGAGTTAACTCAAGTCATCTAAAAATTATTTTTTTGTGTAAATTACACCCAGTGAGTTTAAAGCTTAGTAACCCGCACAAGTCCACTTTTTTTAAATTATAACATCGGGGTCCTGAGTTTTTAATAAATTATCAAATGAATCTTTTTTATTATTTATTATTAAAATATTTTCAAAATTAACATTATATGTACCCCCTCTCTCTCCTGTTGATCCTTGCGCGCGTGAGGGACGGTCGCGGCCGTCAGCGGGTGGCACGCGCGAGGCCGCAGGTTGTCCCTTGCGCGCGCAAGGATCGACAGGAGAGAGAGAGAGGGAGTATAATGGTAATTTTAAAAAAAAATTAATAATAAAAAAATAAAAAGGACTCATTTAATAATTTATTAAAAACTCGGGGACCTTGATGTTATTTTTAAAAATATGGACCTATGCGTTATTAAGCCTTAATCTCAAGAGTCTGAGTGTAATTTACCCTAATTTTTTTAAAGAAAAATATCGTTTGTTTGCACTTAAAATTGAATAGAAGTAATAAAATATTACAATAAATGATTAAATATATTATTTATATATAAAAAATAACGATCAAATTAAGTTTACTATAGCTCATAACTCGACTCAATAAACTCTTACTGAGGTTATTCCAAACTAAATATCAAACCAAAGAACAGGCGAGATTATCAATCTGCGACCAAAACTTTCATCCCAAGTTATTGATTGATCTTAAGCTCTTTGTTAAAAAAAATTTAAAAGTTACTAACATTTTAGGGTAAGTATCATAAGATCCATGAGGTTACGAGTTAATAGTAAATAGATTCATAATTTTAAAATTTTTTTAATAAGATTTTGAGATTAATATTTTATTTCAATCAGTTATTTTTTATAAGTTTTAACAAAATTTATTTCTAAATTATATTTTTAAAATATAAAATGATAATCCTCTTCTCTCCCTTCCCCCAATTGCCTCCCGCACGTGTGCCTCTTTATGTTCATTATCCTAGCTCTGGGTTTTGGTCCGTAAGCCTGGCTAAGCTCGGTCTAAGTTTGATTTGACTTAATCAAACCTCAGTTAAGTTCGATCCATGTCAAACACGACCCGTCCATTGCCTAGGTCTACTACTCATATCTCAAATTTCTAATTAATTATCTTTATTGATCTATGTTATTTTTATGATAATGTTGAACTTTTTTTTTTAAATTTATTTATGTGTCTGAGATATAATTAATGATAAATTTACACTATGGTTTATATTTGTAAGATATATTGATTTATTGCTGTTATTATTAAATGAGTCTTATATAATTTGATTGATGATGTGTGTTACTTTATAAAGTTAAAAATAATACTTTAAATTTTAACATTAAATATTCTAATATATTAATTTAATATTCGTTAGACATTACTATTCACTAATTTGTTTAACTATTATTTTAAATTAATATCCTAGCTAGGTAAGATATTATAGGATTTTAGTAATTATAATTTAGGGGGCGTTTGATTTGTTGTTATTTTGGTGTTATGTCATGACATCTAGATGTCATTTTTTGACTAATAATTTTATAATTTTATAAAAAATTATTTATAGATGTCATTAAACCAAACAATTGCTTCCTCTAAATAACATAATATAACGTCAATAAACATTGAACCAAACACCCTTTAAATAAAATTATAGTAATATGTAATTATGGAAAACATAGATAGCAATATAGAATGCTAGAATGCCTAGAACTTAAATTTATGTTTCGATATAAATTTCAGGCCTTTTGGGCCTATGGGTAGCTCGGCCCACACATTAGGCGGGTTTGGTAATAAAAGTAGGCTTGTAAGCCGGGCTAAGCCTAGCCTAAGCCCGATTTGACTTAATCAAAGCCCGATTAAGTCTGAATCATACCAAATCTGGCCCGCTCATCACCCAGGTCTAGCGGTGAGGTTGCTACAAGGAAAGATTAGAGAAAAGCAAAGTATTTTGGTTATTTTATATTTAGAAATTTTAATTTTAAAATAAATTATATTAAAATTTATTTAAAAATATAATTGAAATAAAATATCATCTTTAAGGTATTTATTAAAAAAAATTTCAAATTTTAAGCCTACTTGGGATCAGTCTCAAACTTTAAAAATCTCAGTGATTTTTACTCAAAAGTTTAAAATTTTAAAAATAGCTTAAATTTTAACTGAGGTGTCTTACATTTTAAACAGTTTAAAAACTGCCTAAAATTTTAATAACTGTTATGATTTTTTTAAAACTGTTAATATATGCTTTAATCTAAACAATAATTACCAAACACAAGTTACCCAACTTTTATTATTATTATTATTATTATTATTATTATTATTATTATTATTATTATTATTATTATTATTTTTCCCCTAATTTAGAAGTTCTTGGTTAAAATTATGTCTATACTGTTGTCACTCTTTGGGCTCACTCAAATATTCGATTCAGAGTTGACAAATTTTGATTTGAATATCGAAATATTTCCTAACTTGGTAAAAAAAAATTAGGTCAACTCGAATTTAAATTTTTTTAATTGTAACTCAAATCTAAAATTGAACTAATCTCTAAAATAAATTATTTTGATTTTGTATTTGACTTGACTCAAAACTAGTTCAATGTCACACGTAATGTAATTGCAAACTAAAGCATATTATAAAATAACAATTGCATATTAAATATATTATTTTACTTATTTTATATTTGATAAATTATATTCTACATATTATAAAGTATATATAAGTTATATTTGAAATATAATTGTAGAGTTTCTAATATAATATTTTTTTATCTAAAAAAAAATAATATTTTTAGTAATTTATGGCTTACACAATATAATAAATATGTATAAAGTGTGATATATTAAACATGTATATCTAATATGTAAAATAATATAATTTACTATAATATAAAAATAATTATTTTTAATTTCAATTTTATGAGCAGAACTCATAAATGAAAAATTATTTGATAATTGTGAAAGAAGTAGGCTTTTTTGAAGATAAAATAAATCTAAAAATAAAATTAATTTGTTATATTCGCATGATAAAGAAATTAATTTAATTATATTATTAAAATGGTAAATTTATTTTAAGTTATATGTATGATGAGAGATAAAATTAAGTATAAAATTAATATTTATATTAAAAATAATATATGATAAAAAATAAAATAAATTTATTTTATTATTATTTATTTTTTATAAAAAAATAAAAAATATTTAGTTCAATATTATATATTTTGGTAGTATTTCATATTATTTAGAAGTCTCAATAATTAAATATTTTTTTATTTATAAAATTATAATTTTTTATTATATTATGTACAAATATCATCAAATTAAATAAATATCAAAAAATTATTAAATTAAATAATTATTTTTTATAAACAACACAAAATTGAATTAAACGCAATTCGAAATCCTGGTCACATGCCTTGAAAGTAATTTCGTAATATAATTAAAGAAAATATATAATATAAAATAAATTTAATTAATTTATTAACAATTATATAAAATATTAAATAAAATCATTTAATTTAAAAATTTATGTTCTTAGAAAACGAAAATCTTGACTACCAACCTGATCACAAAACGACAAGTTGTTCGGCCGGGCGAGCCTAATCCTGCAGCCTTCCACTTTCCGGCACTCCCTCGCGAAAACTCCGGCGACCGCCGTCTCATTTTTGAACGACCTCGCCCCCAACCGGAACAGCAGCGTCATCCTTATCACCCTTGTACTCCGTCGAACTACCCCAGCGGCGGCGGCGGCACCCCCATCCTCCTCTTTTCTCGTCAAATTACAATAAGCTCTCGCTCTGCACCTTATCATATCATACACCTCCTCCTTCCTCTCCTTCGTCATTCCTCCGTCGTTCCTCCGGATGACCACCGCCTCCTCGAAACAGTTCACTGCCGCCGGATCCTTCCCTTCGAACCCTTCAATGCTCACCGGCGCTCCGGTCGAAGCTTCCGCCACAATCCTCACCCAATTCCCCATCGTCTTCCTCGGCTCCCCCCAGTGGAACAGAACCCATCTCGCCGGAGCCCTGCATCCGTTCATCGCGTGCCAGCGGGCGAACGGCAGAAGAGCAGAGAGCCCGTGACATATATTGTCGTAGTCGTAGTAGGTGTCGGAGATGAAGGTGAGACCCCGCCGGATAGTAGAGTTCTCCGGCAGGGCCTCGCGGTAGGCGAGTGCATACGTGTTGCGAGCTCCGTCATAGGGATCTCCTGCGGCTAGGCAAAGGAGGCGGCCACCAGAGGCGGCAGAGGGGAACCGCATGTAGGCCGGCTCGCCGGCGGCGTCGGAGGAGTCGGAGAGGGAGCTCATGAACCAGGTGCTGCCCTCCATGGGGTGGTCGGAGAGGCGGAGGTCCTTGAGGGGGAGGAAGGTGGTGGAGAGGCGGAGCATGGAGATGGTGCGGTTGGAGAATTGGGAGACTGAGGTGCATGGGAGGGGGAGATAGGAGTTGTTGTAGTAATGAATTTGGAGGAGGATGAGGAAAATGAGGAGAACGGGGGAGAGGAGGAGGAGGAGGAGGAGGAAGGAGAACTTGGGGATGGTGAAGGGAAGAAATGGGGATTTTTCTCTGGAGATGGGTGAAGTGTTGGGTGATGTGGAGTTTGTCTCCATGGTATTTGGGCTTACTGGGGAGGATGATATCCCATGCGCCTGTTTTAAAGATGAGAAGGGCTCAAAAATTTAAAGACTTTAGGCTTTGCTCTTAATTAAACTCTAATGCAATATACTCTGATTTAAATATAAAATTATTTTTTAAGATAAAATTATTAGATTAATAATAAAAAACTTCATAGTTAAGTAAAATTGAACTGAATAATACCTGATAGTCGGATGATTGACTTTCAGAAAAGTATTCAGGTTACGTAATTTCTTAAAGTCAAAAGACAATAATTTTCTATTTAAATTTCATGATATTATAGTATTATATTAGAGCCAATCTCCCATCATTTGTAAAACTCAAGCTAGTGGATCAAAAATTGTAATAGTATATATAGAATCTCTACACAGGTCCAAAATCAGAACCAAAATGATACTAAATTTAAAAAACAATAATAATAATAATAAATAAATTTTTTTAATCATTCTACATAAATTCTAATATAAAAAAATATTATTTTACTTCACATACTCAATAATTTTTAATGAAAATATCAACTTTATTTCACATGGTAAACCAAAATATTCGAATCGAGTATTTTGATCTTGGATATGAAATAAAGTTGATATTTTTATTAAATATTATTGAGTATGTAAAGTAAAATAATATTTTTTTATATTAGAATTTGTGTAAAATAATTAAAAAATTTATTTATTATTATTATTATTATTATTATTATTATTTAAATTAGAACTATTTTGATCCTGATTTTGGTCCTCGTATCAAATAGGGCCTAAATCATGTTTCATCTAAAATTAATTTGTAAATATCTATACCACCTTTTTATCTTTAGGTCTAAGCTTAGAAACATTCTTGGACTATACCGTTGATGTTATCGTTCATCATAAGTCATCATGATGGTCATAAATAGATTGCAATGCAAGAAAATGTGTTGAAAATCTTATGATAGCTTGTCTTATCAATTCACCTTGTTTAATTTCTTATCTCATTAATGCTAATAACTATCCATGATTATAAATAAATCTAATTAGCTTTTGAGCTTGAAGGATAATATCTTTAATCTCAATTAACTTCTTTTGATATATTTTCTAACATTAAATTAATGCAATGGGTAGTCCAAAATAAATATTTTTTTTAGCTTGCATAAGTAATTCTCTAGCTACTTTATAGTTAACTCCATTATTTATAACAACTTGGACTATTCTTTCTTTCCCAATTTCATCAATAATATTATTCATCAATTTAAAAATATATTGAACACTTTTGTACTTATTAGTTGCATCAATAGATTTCAAAAACACAGTACTTATGGGACAATACATAAAAAAATTTATAATATTTCTTCTATTCTAAGTTGCCCACCATCACACATAAGAGCACATCCATATTCATCCCAATAAGCCTCATAAGAATTTCAAAAAAAAAAAATAATAAGCCTTGAAAGAGTTTACATAATCTCTCAACTCTTCTTTTTCATGTCATGGTAATAAGAAATATTTGCAACATTAAATGGTATATGATTATAATAGAAAACTTTGAAATAACCCTATCAATATATCTTTTTTTATTATTAATTCTTTCATTGTAGCTCTTATTTTGGGTTGGTTTTTTTTTGTTGTGAAAATGGCAACTAAATCAGGAACTCTATGCTCAAGTGATATGAAGGATGAATGAAAATTGAAGTTTTTCTCTAAATTATGATGAGTAAAGCTCTTTTGTTGAGAAAAATTCTCTCGTAGAAAATTATAAAAACATGTGGCATAATAACTGAGTTAGTTGGTAAGACTTTAGAGCTAAATTCACCACTCATACTTCTCCTTACCTTTTCAAATGCATATAGATTTCTACTTTCTTTTATTGTTAATTTTAAATTTTCATACTCTTCTTCATCATGTGACTCATTATCATCAATTTTATTTACATGTATTTCCTTTCCGATAGGCATATTCATTACATTTTCCTACATTTTTTTCTCACTGCTAACTCTCTTTCTTTTACATTAGGTATTTGAATGCATGGTGCTACGTTTTTATAAATATCAGTAAGGTAGTTTTTAAGGCGAGAAACAATATCACCTTTTTTTGGGAAAAAATTTATACTTGACATTCCTAGAATCATTATCAGCCATTTGACAATGTTGTCGACTGATATCTAAATTTTCCGACTGAGAATCTGAAGCCATAGTTCAGCTGAAAATATAAATTAAAAAATATGTAATTTGGTTGTATATAAACCAAGAAAATATGAAAGAATTGCTTTAGGTAAAATTCAAATTTTCAAACGAAAACTTTAACTGAACAAAAATAAAAATAAAATTTAAGAATTAAATTGAAAAAAAACCAGCTAATATCAGAGGGAAATTGTGCCTGGAGGAGGCGATGAAGGTTGAGGCGACAGTGGTGGAGGCTACAGTTGATGCGGCGGCAGAGGCCGCAGTTTAGGCGACGGCGGAGGGCTGCGGCCGAAGGAAGGAGGGCTAGCTACAGTTGGAGGAGACGCCGGCTACAGTTGGCGGAGGTTGCGGCAGAGGTGGTGGCGGAGGCCGCGCCAGCTGCTGCTGGAGGAGACGCCGACTGAGGCAAGAGGTGGCGTTGGCTTGCAGCCAGAGGAAAGCTTCATACTTCACAGCTCATGCTTCAGCCTTCATTTTTCCAAATATTTTTATATATTATAATCTTTTTGAACAATATTTTAGACTAAAGTAGCATTTTTTTTGTCATATATTACTTCCACGAAAAATAAAAAAATTTAAAAATACAAAAATATTTATTTAAAATCATTCAACCGGATAATTTTGATAATTTCGACCGATTAAACCAGTAAGTTTCAGCAGAAACTAAAAAAAAATGCTTTTTTTTTTGAATTGGGCCGGTTAAAACTGAAAAAATAAATAAAATTGATAGGTTTTAATCGTATTTTAAAACTTTCATGAAAATAATTTTGCCTGCAAGATCGGCTTTGACTGCCGACATTATGAGAAAATACCTACAGTATCAGAAGATTTGAATTCAGTGCAACACACTCCCTGAACGGAAGATGAAAAAGAAGATCCGACGCAATCAATAACCGCAGATCCTGTGTAATACGTTGATAATTGCACAACTAAAAGGACCTCCGGTTTATCATCTAATTTTGCACGTGTCGGAGCAGTTTTCGTCCGACGAAACAAACAGGGACCAAGTAGCTACCCACTCGCCCACCACCTATTGACCGTTGCGAAGTTTGACCATCCTTTGGACTTGACGTCAGCGATTTTTTAATTAGGGTTTCCCTCGCGGCATCCCAACGTTCACCTTCTAAAGTAATAAATCAGTCTCTCTTGCTCTCCTTGCGTTTGTTCTCCTGGTTGATTTTATCATTTCCTTGCGTTTGGGAATGATCTTGTTTGTGCTCCACTAAGTCGTCTCCTTCTTCTTCTTCAGCGATTTTGTTCTTTTTTCCAACAGGAGTTTAGATTGCATTCACAATGTTCTCGGATGGACTGGATTCTCACGCCCTACGATGGGTTCAGGAGGTATGATTCGTCGAATTACTATCTTCCCTCCAACCTTTTGAACTAAATTTTGGTGAATATTATCATCTTTGGCTACACTTTTGTAGGGCCATCCAGCGATTTCAAACGCAAATTCTAAGTGTGGGATGAATACAGATCAAGACTTCAAAAGCAGCGGCACTGCGCTTGGAATGCCTCCTCCGGAAAATTTTCATACTGGGCATCTTCCAAGTGGATTTATTCCAGTATCCCACTATGTGCCTTTGGGAGGAGAGAGTGATATTGGTTCTGATATGGATGAATCTTCTGATATTGAGGAAATTCATTCTACTCGGTGCCCTATGGAGACTTCTTTACCTCAGAATGAATTCCTCAAGAACACTGTCCCAAGTAGAGCACTAGCCCCCAATGCTTTCTACAGATGCACGAGCTTTGGTCACCAGCAGCATTATTATTCCAGTGATGGATACTCTGGTTATAGTTCATCAAGAGATACTTTTCAGCAGAAAACGTCTTATCCGATAAAACCAATTCCCTTGCGCAGCAGGGATAGTAATGAGTTGGAGGAGCATTCATCAGATTCTGGTGATAGCGTTGGATTCATTGGGCAAGAGGATAGAAGTATTTGTGGAATTGGCATGCCTCAGAGAAAGAGCTATGCTGCAGAGAATGCTTGCTACAGAGAAAAAGCCAGTTCTAAGATCAATAAAACTAATTTAGCACTGCAAATGAATAGCAAGAGGCAAGGCTCTAATTCTAGTGGAAGTATCAATGAGGATGTATTTTCTAACTCTGAGAAGGTTGGTATGTATTTAAGTATCAGCCATTTCAAAAGTTCATCCGAGTTTCTCAGTATTATATTTTTCAAATTAATAGAGAGGCCAAGGAATGTATGCGATTTCAATTAACAGCGGTTCTATGCCTATATGTCTTTTATCTGAAGGGATGATCCTAGTGTTTAGAAGAAGGTTTGAGTTTCTTATTGGCAGACATCACGTGGCAATGAAACTACAAGTACAGTAGCTTTAATAAAAGTAATATAACATTTCCATTGACTTGAGAATTATCATGTTACAGAAAATATATCTGCCCTGCACATGCCCCTTACCATTGTTGGCCTCGAAGTCATTGTCATTCTTTAACCATATGCTCACGAATTCCTTGAATAAGATTTCGGCGGCTTACTATATTTGTGGTTGCTTTTATCTCATGCTACATTCTATATCCGCTCCCACTATTTGTTCTCTGTAATTTCTTATTATAATTGTTAGATACTCAACTTGTCAATATAACGTGCCGTGCTGTGTTATTCACAATCTTGTCAGTATTTTATTTTTCATGCAACTATGCAAACAATCATCCAAGCATGAGTTATTTTGTATCTAATACATTAAACTTTTTTGGTTGCATGTATTTTGAAGGACCTAGGTTCCAATCTTCCAACTGCACCACCATTTGATAGTTGTGAAAAGGAAAATGTCCAAGCCACTATGAACTTGCCATCCTTGACGGCATATGGATCATCATTTTTAAAAGGTCGAGATGGTTCATCAGCCAAAAAAACAATTTCAAATGCTCACTCTAAAACTAAGATTCATGACAAGTATTCAAGGTCTACATCTCACTACCTACAATCATAATAAGCTGTAATGCAACGTTTTGATATATGTAATATACTGCATCATCTAAATAGCTTATATTTGATCTATTTTGAAGGAGCGTGCCTTGTGGCTGGAAAGCAGCTGGGAAATCTGGCTCTTTACCAATTCGTGTTCCTAAATTTCCTGCTAGGTAATTGGCAATTTTACCGAGACATTTATCCTGTATTATAGAGAAAGCTGGGAGAATCCTCAGCTCAGTTTCCATGATATATAGTATTTTATTTTCCATATTTATTTCTTTGTTCAATGTACAATATTAACATCTTATTTAGTAGTCAAGGACCTTGGCATTCTGTGCTTGCATATGATGCATGCGTTCGACTATGCCTTCATTCTTGGGCAAGAGGTTATACCGAAGCAACCATCTTCTTGGACAATGAATGTGCACTGCTGCGAGAGGCGTTTGGGTAAGTATTAATTTACATTACTAAAGAACTAAGAAGTAGAAGTTGATTATAGCTGCAGTGCTAACTTAAACAAATTTGTTAGCTAGTACCAAGTGATGGAGTTTTATTTTTGCTTGAAACGCATCCGCACCCTTGGCTATCTAAATTTTACAATATAACATTTAGTTTTGGCTCTAGATAACTTAATGTGAATCCAATTCTAGACTTGTTCATTTTCAAAAAAATGCATGAATTTCAAGTGAATGGCATGAATTCAAAAGATTTTCCTAGTCTGATAGGCCTATTGTAAGGTAATAATTACTGCATGTTATCTTGTGAGAGCTAGATATTCTCCAAGTTCAAAGAAAAAATTTCAGCCTAATATTAGCTAATATTATAAGCTTGGAGCAAGATATTCTCCAAGTTCAAAGAAAACTTTTCAGCCTAATACAGCTGACATTATAAGCTTGGTGACCATTAAGAAAGAAGTGAGAATATTGTGAGATTAGTTGGGACACTAGTCCCATTATAGGAGAACTTCAAATATCTTAGGTTTATTGTCCATAGTAACAAAAGCATAGAAGAGAAACTTGATCAGAGATTCATGATAGAATGGTTGATTTGAAGGAGTGCATGAATTTCAAATGAATAACAATGAATTCAAATGATTTTCATTGTCTGATAGGCCTGTCTTAAGCTGTGTTTACTGTGCGTGCATATTTTATCTTGTAAGAGCTAAATGCTCCCCAACCTCAAAGAAAAAATTTCAGTCTAATATAATATATAATGAACAATATAAGCCATAAGAAAGAAGTGAGAATGTTGTGAGATTAGATGAGACACTAGTCCAATTGCACAAGAACTTTAAGTACTTTAGGTCTATTATCCACATTAACAAGAGTATATAGGAGTAAATTAATCATAGAGTCATGATTAAATTGCCGAAATGGAGTGCAATAGTTTCTATGCTGACCAACTATGCTATATGAGAATGTGTCTAATAGTCAAGTAGTAGCACCTCTACAAGATTAGTATAGTTAATATGGTTGTGCTTAGATGGATGAGTAGTACTAGAGTGGATTGAAGTAGAGATTATTGTATTAAAAAGTGGTACAAGTGATTGCTATGGAGAATAAGATGAAGGATGGACGTTTATGGTAGTTTGATTATGTCCATTATCTATTATAAAAGACATGCATTTAAGGTGATTTGATTTTGTTCATCATCTATTAACTGCAATTGTGAGGCATGGAGGGGATGGCCAAAATGACTGCGATTTAGTCAATACACATGACTTTGAATCACTTGTGCCTTAAGGGGATGACTTCAAATAGAGATGATTGAAGAAAAGAAATCCACATAGCTAGCTCCAGCTTGCTTGAGATAAAGGTTTTGTTGTTGTTGTTGCCATTAAATGTTTTTTTGTTGTTTAAGGTGATATATTTTTATGTTACACTTTCAGTCAATCTTTCTTTTTATTTTAATTTTATTTTTATTTTTTTTAGTCAATCTTCAACTAGTGAATTTCATGATTTATCAGATTTATGTGCTCTGAACTTGACATCTTTGGGGATTTAATAGTTGAGTTAAGCAAGATCCTTTGGAATAGTCTTGACTTGGTTGCAAATATAGGATACTAAAGGTACATTAGTTTCCATCAATCTGGTTGATGATGTTAAGCAAATTTGAGGAGATCCAAGTTATGATAAGAAGAAGAGGGAGAGGAAGACCAAAAATAACTTGGTATATGGTAATTACATTTGATCTTTGCTTGTACAGGTGCCCATATTTTTACACTAGATTTTTCTTTATGATTTTAATTAGCGAAGTTCATCCTTCATGGGATGTCTTTGCTCCAAAGTTGATCTTCTTTGTTTACTTAATAAATAAGAAGTTGAGCATGATCGTTTTACACATTCTTGGCCAGACTGCCAATGTAGAATACAAGAAGGTTAGTTTGTTTCAATTAATCAGGTTGATGCTGCTGATCATTTAAGTGCACAATCAGATAAGTCAAGGCCTATAAGCATTGGCCACGCTTTTAATTGTGTTTTCAATGTGACATACAACTACATCGCTTTTATATTTCAAGGCATGACAAAATCTTATTTTTATCAACCTTTAAAGCCATGCGAGAATCATATTTCTCATGCAATTTGTTTCTTGCACAAGCTTTGAATTTTTTACAAGAATTTCCTTTGTAGTAATCATAAATGGCCTTAATCTCCTTGCACAGCTTGCAGCAGATCTTGTTACAGTCAGAGGAAGAGTTGCTAGAAAAGCAGCCCTCAGATCCTACCAATGAAAGAGTCATAGCAAAACCCAAAAAGGTCATTGGAAAAGTTAAAATTCAAGGTAGCAACTACATTTGGACATTTATGCTTCTATTATGAGTAGCATGTAAAGTAATTTATTGTATTCCTCATGCAGTTCGAAAAGTCCGAATGGCTCCATATATGCCTACTGGCTGTGTTGTTTCATCACTGAATTTATCTATGGTGAAAGTACAATTTCTTCGGTATCTTATATTCAGTTTGCATTCAACCATCTCTAGAGAATGGAAGTCTCTTCGTTATGAACGCTTGTTACCATGTTCATCGTCTAAGAGCTCCATAAGACACAACTCAGATTGTTTGCATACGACTTCTCAGTATGTAAAGGAAGATTCACCTCTTAATAAAGTTGGTGTGCGAGGCAACTCATTGCATGACAAAGATGATGGTAAGTGTTCTTAAGCTCTGGAGTAAGGGTTTAATCATGGCCAATGATTTAGAATGGTTAATAGTTCCATTCTTGAAAGTCTTGTTTTTTTTGAAAATCTAAAGCTCCATTCAAGTCAACCCTTTTAATATCTAATCATATAACATTTACCCTGAACTTTACCAGTTGAACGGGTTGAAGATTTATACTATATCCAACTGTTGGTGTAGAATTGGATGGGGTGGAGAATAAATAGAAAGAAGGGGGTAGAGGAGTTCAATCATCATAATCTACTAAATACAAAATGAATAGCATTATTAGTAGAGTTCCAACCCATAAAATTGATGGAAACACAAAATGTTAAAACTTACTAGATTACATAATGGTAGGAAGTCAAGTATCTTACTAAAACATGAAAGGAAGAGGGTTACTTGGCCCAGTCCACCATCCTGTTCATTACACATCTTTAGAAACAAAATAGATTTTATTATTTTGAAAATGAAAATTTAAGAAGTTATTCAAGTATATAGACTCACAACAAGGCGGGTAATTATATTGCTTCCTCTTCTTGCCTTGAGGATGTCAGTTGGGATTAGGGGTGTATATGACCCAAACCCAACTTAGGAATTCTGGGTATAGGTCATAAATTTTGATCTGTTTATTAAGTGTGGGTTTATGTGGATTAGTTTTAGCTCATAGAAAACACGTTTGCTTAAACTGTGAAAATCGAATCAGGCTTTTAAAACTATCGGAACTAATACTTCCAACTTGAAATTAAAGTGGCAACGAAAATCAAGCTTTAAAATCTTGATTTTACTTTAGTTGTTTGTATGAGGATGTTGATCATGCTTCGGATGTTCTTGGAACCGGATCGGATTGGACTGGCCGGTTCGACTGTGAACTGGCCACTATACTAGTCCATTTTGTCCGTAAAATTAAAATAACGGTTCAACCGGATTGAACTTGCTAAAAATTAGTTTGATCGTTAAATCGTATGAACTAATTAAACCAGTAAGGTTCACAATGTGAGAAATGAACTTGATAAATACTTATTGACTTTTAATATTCTGACTCAACCCATTTATTAATCAGGTTGGGTCCGGGTCAATGATCTTGGACCTATTTATTAATCGAGTAGGGTTCCAGTTCAGCTATTTGGGTCTGGTAGGATTTGAGTTTGGGTCTAATCCAACCTGTCAAACAGTTTTGCCACCCTCAAGTGGGATAGGGGTATGTACATCCCACTTGACTTTGTACCATCTTAGTAGATAATAGTCCCTTTGTATTGGATCTCTGCAATTAATGCAATTTAGGCCTAGGCACATTTCAAACAAAAGAATGTTTAATGTATCATTCTCTTTTGTCTTGAGTAATTTGGAAATGATGGGATTTACGTAGGTGGGTTGAATTTGGGACTCTGGTTGATGGGATTTGACCCTGTAGCAAGGACTAAAGCATTGAGAGTCTGAGCAAGTTGGTCGGTCTTGTTTAGATCAAATTTTTTAATTACCCAAGCATATAACATTTACCTTAATCTTACCAGTTCAACAATTGGGCAAAGGTTGATTATCAAAAAAAAAAATTTTTGGGGCAAAGATTTGTTCACATACAAATATGACTGGAATGCATTTGGTTGACCTGATTTTGACCAAACAGGCTAAGGTGGATTTCGCAGTTCAGTTACTATTTTAACACAGCTGATTAAGTATTTTCATTCAGGAGCATACACTTGCCTGTTGAAGATTAAAAGTTTAATCGAAGATGAAGCAGTGAGAATACACCCTAGTTCTCGTGAAACACACATTCTGTATGTTTACTCTTACAACACCATTTAACAAGTTTGTTCCTTGTAGTTAATATTTGATCTTTATGAATGTGCTCGTCTTTATGATTAGCCACATGATTGAGTTTTGCGTAAACCTTTTTATTTGTGGCATTGACAGCTTCCCACATAGTACTTCAGATGATTTATCCGTTGAAGTGTACGATTCCAAAGGGAAGTTATGTGGAAGTGTTCTGATTCGGGTGGAAAGTATTGCAAATGATTTGGTAAGCATGCCCATCTCTGTGCTTCAGTTATCACTGACTGCAGATAAATCTGAGAACTTGGAACTAATTCCATGCAGAGTGAAAAAACCCGCTGGTGGCCTATTTATCTTGAACCTGAGCATGAACTTGTGGGACAAATGCAAGTATGCATGAGCTACACCTCAAGTTTAGATGAGAATAATGCTCTAAAGGTAGGTAAACGCACAGTATTTTGTCCCACCCTCCCCATTCCTCTCGACAGACCAAAAGGGAGGAGTATATTAAGTAGTAGAGATTATATTTGATATGTAGATTGCTTAGGCCATACCCAAAGTAAGTGATAGCTTTTTTATTAATTGTTCTGGTAGTTCATGTGGTGCTTATATTTAAGCAACGAATTAAGTTCATGTGGTGCTTATATTTAAACACATCGATGTTTTTTTTTTACTGCAAAAAAAAAAAAGAAATTGCATTGGTTCTTCATAAGTAATTGAAGACAAGATTAGCACTGAAGTAGCCACTGGTTTAAAATCATTTGTCAAGCAGTTTTGAGTGTGTGAACATGCATTATCATGATTATTATTTCAGAAGTAAAGAACGACATTTCTTTTGAAATTTCTATGCTTAAAGTTAAGCTCTTCTTTATCTGCATTCAGTGTGGGTCAGTAGCAGAAACAGTGGCATATGATATTGTTCTGGAAGTTGCAATGAAAGCACAACATTTTCAGCAGAGAAATTTAGTTCTGCAGGGTTCTTGGAAGTGGTTGCTAAAGGAATTTGTCCTTTACTTTGGAGTTTCAGATGCCTACACAAAGTTAAGGTATTAATTAGGTATTTACCTTAGCAATGAACCAAAAGAAAAACACCTTATGGAAAAATATTTTCTTTAGCTTTTAAATTTGCTATTATAAATTTTGAAATACTTTAAGAAGTTGATATTTAATCCTACATAAAGTTAACGTATATAGAGTATATACCTAATCTTGCATCAGCAGAACCTTCATCATAATGATATTAAAATGACTTTCTTTTAGTATTCCTTATATACTATATTCTTCAAGTATTTCAATGTTCTGCCAGTTGGAACCCAATTCTTTTTAACATTGACCTTGTGTCCTTAACAAGAACTTGATGAAAATGTTGTTTCATTATAATTGTCAGATATCTTTCTTATGTTATGGATGTGGCAACCCCTACAGAAGACTGCCTGCCATTGGTTCATGATTTGCTTTTACCTGTAATCATGCAGAGTCGTAATAAGAATGCACTAAGCCATCAGGAGGTATCCACAGTTCGCTTTTCTACATTGTATAATTCTGCTTACATTTGTGAGTGTTGCATTAGATTATTTAGGTCAATTTTTTGTCATCTTTTCTTTTTGAAAATTATAGAACATGTTTTTTCACCATTCAAGACTTTGTTTAAACAGTTCATCTCATTTACTCTTTGGTAATTTAAGGTTTCATTTCTATAAGATATATATCTTAGTGCTAAGGAACCAAATCTGGAAGAAAAGATTCTTTTCACTATGGAAAATAATAATGGACCGTGTATTTTATTTATAAGTAACTAAAGATGTTCAAGATTTGGGATTTGTTCCTGGTGAAGACATCTTATGATCAAAATATAATTTTATTGTATTTTCTTATCTAGGGTACAAGTATTTTACAAAATAAAAGAAACAGTTAAGAAAGTCAAAATGTTGATGATACTTTTTGGATGCTATCCTTTGGACTTTCCTGAACTGTGTAAGCATTAAAATCTTTTCTCAAATGCTAACCTTTTAGATTTGGATATTTCTGGATTGTGTAAGTATTAAAATCTTTTCTCAAATGCTAACCATTTATTTTCATCCTAGCTAACAAATCTACAAGATCTATAAATGTTACGGATATCTTGAAGAAAAATTCTGCTGTGATGTGGTTCTTTTAAGCTTCATGCAAATGGAGCTTCAATCATAATGTAGTAGTCGGTTTAAGCGAAAAACACCTACATACCTTCATTTTGTGGCTTGCAGCCAGTTTAAAATATCTAGTCAAAAATGCTGGATGATGACTGGAAAACCAGTTAATCAGTGCAGCAAGAGCTACTTCAGTACAAGTGAAGCTAGCATAGATTTGTATATATTCAGCATCAGCAGCCATTTGTTTCACCCTGTAGTGCCAAGGGCATGGAAGTCGAACAAATAAGTCAAAACTAAAACATAAATCCTCCATAGAGTGCTTCTAAGTTTTAAGAATAATAGGTTAATCTTTTCAATATCAACTTTTGATTCTAAACTTGAAGAGATACACTTGTATGTTCTGCTTGAGATATAGTGGTTTGAGTAACCACCAGTCATCTAAGTGAGGAACGCAACCATTTAATGATAGGAGAGTAGTGAAAACCTTTATGAAAGCAGCCGTGAGAAATAATATGACAAACTTCCTGATTCTGTCCGGGTCCTGTGACAAAATCTGCCACAGAGTTGAATGCATTCTCAACAGAATGAAAAGGAAATAATGCTTCTTTTAATAAATTTGTGTAATTACAGAGAGGCATTTTGAAATGCTTGCAATGGCCTTTTAAGAATTGTGACAAGGTCTAACACCCAATCAGCTAAGCGAGGAAGGTGTTGTAAAAATTTTCATGAAATGAAAAGTGTCAAAATTTTTGTTAATCAGAAAAAATTTCAACAAACTTTACAATACAATTCTAAAATGAATCTTCCAAGGAAAATTTTACGATCTCACCACCCTAAAAAAAATATAAGTCTTCTTCATGCAAGTTAATTTGATTTTAAAAAGGACGTTTTTAAAATCACTTGAAACCATGAAGGTGTAATAGATCATTAGGAAAACTATCTTTAGGTAATTCTTCTGTAAATCTCGGTTAAATCATGATAAAAAGCAGTAACGAGATGCACAGATATGTTTAAGTAGGAATTAGTCATGTATGCAAGTTTGAAACCTAATCATTTGAAACAAACACCATCAATTTTTTTAAAGCAGCCAAGGAAAATGAACTTTGGCTGCTATTTTTCTCATATTTTATGCTTCCTTGTCCTTGTCTAGCTTATACATGAACACATTCCCTGAATTTTTTAAATAATTGACTAGAATCGCATTCTCGGAGAAATGAGGGAGCGCATCGAGCAGGTCCTATCTTTGGTTTTTGAGAATTATAAATCATTAGATGAGTCCTCACTCTCTGGAGTGGCTGAAAATTTTGGGCTTCCAAATGGAGATCCAGCACCAGCACTTGCATCTGCTGTAAAGCTGTATACTCTTATTCATGATATACTATCTCCAGAAGCTCGGCTAAAGTTGTGCAGCTATTTTGAGGTAATTAATTCACTGTGACGAGGCAACTAAATATTTTCTACATATTGGATGTGTGTATCGTTTGTGATTTTTGATGTTATTGTCAGGTTGCTGTCAAGAAGAGATCAAAGAGGCACATACTTGATGCTGATGATATTTTCGCCAGTAACGCAGAAGGAACTTTACTGGATGTTTCTGTTTCTAGAGCTTACCAAAAAATGAAAGCATTGTGCTACAGTATGATCAAAGAAATTAATACTGATATGGAAATACACAACCATAATATTTTGCCAAGGTAACTTTATGAATGATTTAATGGTATGATATAGCTTTGAAATAATTTACTTGTCGGGCATAATTAATTTTTTATCACTGGATCACATTTTGATTCATAGGCTCTTTAGTTTAAACCGTGCCTTCAATATTTTTTCTTCAGCTTCCAAATTTAGAAGGCTATGAAAAGTTCCTTGGTGCTTTTTACAGATCATTACTAGATAGTAGAATACATTATTCCGTCAAATTAATTTTTGAGGTAATGAATTTTTATACATCATTTAGGATCTAGTATAGAGGGCTGTTATTAAGATGCCAAGATAGATGACATTTTGGGAATGGTCATTGTGGTGGTATCATTTGGAACAGCTGGTGTCATCTGTCTCCAACTGTAAGTGATGCGGGACAGATGAATCAGCAATATGACAAGGCAGAATATTCACAAAATAATGCGAAATATCAGAGGATAATTTTGTGATGACTGACAAATTATTTAAGCCCGCAAAAACCAATTACTTTTAAAATTTCAAATAAATTAGATCGAAGGTGATTGAGAAATTACCAATTCAGATTAGGGCGCAATCCGGTTTTCATTAAATCAAAAACAGGGAACAGGATTGAGGGTGTCACAATATTTAACCAACAGTAATTTAGATTCGCTCAGCAATGAAAGGTCGCACAGGTAGAACAAATTCGAACAAATTACAAGCGAGCATAAAAATCCAGATTATTCGATTTTACCAGGTTAGAGGTTTTGTCAAAATTCGTACCTAAGTCAGAGAATCCAGGGACCACGACATAATTTCCCCAAAAGATTAGGGCTCAGGAAGCTGAGGCACTGGCGCGGGCGGGCGAGCTCGGGTGCGGACGCGCGTGCGGCGCGCAAGCTGGCGCGGGCGAGCGGGCAGGACGCGATCGGGCGGCGAGCTCGGGCCGGGCGCGAGTCGCTGGTCGCGTGCGCGGCGAGGGCGAGCGCGGTCGCGAGTCGCGGCGGGAGGGCGGCAGGCGGGCGTCGAGCGCGTGCAAGGGAGATGGGCGCACGCAGGGCGCAGGCTCGCGCGCGCAGGCGAGGTTGCGGGCTCGCGCGCAGGCGCAGTCGTAGGCGGCCGGGGCTCTTGGTCGCAGGCGCAGTCGCAGTCGCAGGCGCCCGTGCGAGAGGGCGCTGGCAGCGCGCTCGCGGGCTCTCTTGCAGGCGGCGGGATGGCGGCTGGGCACACGCGGGGCGGCAGACTGGGCGCGAACGGCGGCGAGAGCGGAGCCGTGTACTCGCGTTGCCGTAGTCGGCGCAGGCGTCGACACAGGCGCGTCGTCGGTGATGTGGAAATCTGACGACGTGATCACATCGAACCGGCGAGCTAGATCTAAGTATATCTAAGAACGCAAACAAACAGACATAGTGGATGAAAATGAGTTGAGTCGAAGCGAATGTTGAGGGTGCAAGTTGAATGGAATCGAGTCCGGAGTAAAGAGCTGGAGTGGGTGGAGTTTAGGGATTCTCATCCAAGGCCCAAGTCCTTCCCTATCCAGGATATCGATTCATTTCAGAATTAAATAATTCCTAAGGGAAAACACAAATCAGATTTATTCAACATTCTGAAAATAAGAGTAACAGGGAGGCGTTTATATAGATCTCCATACAGACTGACTCAAAAAAAGAAAAATACATAATGTAATAAATTCCTCACACAAACGAGGAAATACTAAATAATATGCCTAAAATAATGATCACTGAAATAGAAATAACTAATACAAAATAAATGCAAGAAATAAAATTATCCCAAAATGGAATCTCCAATCAATCAGAATAAATAGGAGATTTTCAATCTATCGAGTCAGCGATCCGCAGCATCAATCTTTCCCAATCTGTCCTAATAGTCAATCAATCCAGATTGAAGCAGCATGGCTAGATCTCGGCCGTCGACGATAAATTCTGTCAGGAATGAATCGACGATCGATCGTGGTGTCCCCACCAACTCTCCCCGGGTGGGAAAGACTCGACTCTGTCGAGTAGGGGTCCTCTCTGCTGTGATATCTCTCTAA
>JAEMOT010001645.1:117423-169053 GCA_019297695.1 Apostasia ramifera | reverse complement strand
AGGCGCGTCGTCGGTGATGTGGAAACCTGACGACGTGATCACATCGAACCGGCGAGCTAGATCTAAGTATATCTAAGAACGCAAACAAGCAGACATAGCGGATGAAAATGAGTCGAGGCGAATGCTGAGGGTGCAAGTTGAATGGAATCGAGTCCGGAGTGAAGAGCTGGGGTGGGTGGAGTTTAGGGATTCTCACCCAAGGCCCAAGCCCTTCCCTATCCAGGATATCGATTCATTCCAGAATCAAATAATCCCCAAGGGAAAACACAAATCAGATTTATTCAACATTCCGAAAATAAGAGTAACAGGGAGGCGTTTATATAGACCTCCATACAGACTGACTCAAAAAAAGAAAAATACATAATGTAATAAATTCCTCACACAAACGAGGAAATACTAAATAACATGTCTAAAATAATGATCACTGAAATAGAAACAACTAATACAAAATAAATGCAAGAAATAAAATTATCCCAAAATGGAATCTCCAATCAATCAGAATAAATAGGAGATTTTCAATCTATCGAGTCAGCGATCCGCAGCATCCATCTTTCCCAATCTGTCCTAATAGTCAATCAATCCAGATTGAAGCAGCATGGCTAGATCTCGGCCGTCGACAATAAACTCTATCAGGAATGAATCGATGATCGATCGTGGTGTCCCCACCAGTAAGCTAATAATGTGACATTGTTGACAAATAAATCTATTTAGGGTATCTTCAATAATAGATAGATAATGCTTGAAGGCTGCACGTTGACAAGTTGGGATATAATGGTTATGTAACATGTTTCTTTTTATTATATCAGTTAGCATTGTAATAAATTACTTCACAAAAATTGAGTATATTTAGTAGTAGGCACATACTTTACTCAAGGATCAAAGATTTCATTTACACCATTGTGTTGCTTCAGAGAGAGAGAGAGAGAGAGAGAGATGTCGGCCCTGGGAATTAAGAATTTAAAATTTTAAAATAATTTAACCTTTAGTAGTTATGTAAGTACAAATGATGTACATTTCCAAATACTTTAAAAAAGAGGATGATTGGAGTCAAATCAGCAAGAAACAGGCAAGGTTTGGGAGAGACAACAAATAAATTAATTAGACTAAATAGATCAGATGCCTTTATGAAAGCGTGGAAAGTCATATAAATCACACAAAATTGAAGGGTGAGATAGATGTATGAATTACATACCTTATAATTCAATTATAAGAAGACAATTTGAGTATTTGTTTATTTTAAAATTGATTTATCCTAAGGGATATTAATCAAGTTTTATTACTATGAGTGATGAGATAAAGAACTAAAGCAATTTGTAGTAGTTCGGCCTCCTTGGCCTTCTCCACTCCTACTCCTTAAGTGAAAATTTGTCCACTAAATCATTGGCTTTTTACAAGAATCAAAATCGAATAAACATGCTTGCAATTTATTCCTTTCAAGCCAAGGAGCTAACCTCAAGATTTTTTATGGGACATTAATCAAGTTTTATTACGATATGCGATGAAATAAAGAAACTAAAGCAATTTGCTGTGGTACGGCCTCCTTGGCCTACTCTACTCTTACTCCTCAACTGAAAATTCATTCAGTAAGTCATCGGTTTTTTATGAGAATCAAGTCAAATAAACCTACTTACAATTTACTCCTTTCAAGCCAAGGAGCTAATCTCGAGATTTTGTATGTGCTTAAATCTAACCCATAATGGATTTTTACACTTGGCTTAATCCTAACCTCCTAGCTTGTCACATAGAGAAGATCTAACAATCTCCACAAAGGGAGTAGAAAAATAAGGAAAAAATTCTAGACTAGTGAGCTAAAGATACAACTTGTAAGTGACAAGTTACATGCGGAGATTTTTGCGGGTAAATATTGTCCAAGAGAAAACTCGTAGGTATCTAAGAATGAGTTGACAGTGAACTCGTATGAAATCAATAAATTAGAGATTGAGAAGAAAATTTTGAAAAATGAAACAATGAGGACTCAGGAAAGAAAACATCTCTAAGCTCAAATAACATTCAATAAAATAAACCTACTTGTTTTGAGCAACCAAAGCCTACAGGAAACACAAGAAATGACGCTTGAATGAGCAAACCAGTGAATCAAGTGCAGCTTTAGAACTCTTTCTTGGGTTGAGCTTCTTCAAGAGGGTATGCAAATTTTTACTAAAGTAAATTAAGAAGAACACTTAGAACATGAGAGGAGAGAGCTTAGAAGCAATGGACCACGTGAATTTTGCAAGCGTTAGAGAGTTTGAGCCATTAGCCACTTGGGAGAGTATACGGACTATATATATATATAATGCCTTTTAATTCAAGTTAGCTAACAAGAAAGTGCTATATGTCCATACCCTACCTAAGAACCAATGTGAGGAGAGCAAGTGGAGGGAATTTTGGTCTTTCCAAGGGCTTGAAAAGGGCTGGAAAAGCTCCAAAAAATTAGGTTGATGTAGCAGAGGATTTGAACAAAAATAATCCTTGATTAAGTAAGAAATCAATGAGGAAAAATCAAGTGGAATTGTTTAATATAAGACCAATGGAAAGACCTAGGATTTGTTTAACCTTAAAATATGCTAAAAAGTCCTATGTTTGTTCAACCCAAGTCCAAAGGCTGAGCCAAAAGGACAAGGGTTTGGCACAAATCAATTCATTTTTTTATGGAATGAGACAAAAGAGGAGAAAAAGAAAATTTATCACAAAAAAGGAAAGATTGTGCATCTCAAGGCTTAAGAAAATCATATAAAAAATTTTATGGTAGACTGGAATAGTAGAATGGTCATAGGCAAGGGTAGGCTCATTGGATGGCGAGATCTATTATCTCCACTACCATCTAGACTGCAAGGAAGATGAGTGGCGCATTTTGGTGCATAAGGTTTCCTCTTGCAAGAGCAAGATTGCTTTTGATGAGGAGGCCATGTTGGAGGTTCACTCTGATGATAATTATGCACCAGCTTGAGGAGGAGTGTTACGAACTTAAAATTGATTAGATAATAATCCTAGGTGTCTATGTAAATGGTAAACCTAGTTATTTTTCGAGTTATTGAGGTGGAGAATTTTGCCAAGATTCTAATGCACAATGTCTAGTACACTTTTTTCTATAAGAAACAGAATAGAACAAATTCACACAACAAGAGTGGTTGTGGAAGTGTACAATTCCTTTGTGATGGTAAGAAACCAGTAACAAGTGTCAACAACAACTGCACAACAATTAAAAATTATATTACCAATTTGTGAATAAATATTGAAATAATCAAGGATGCACAATCTTCCTAATTTGTGAACCAATTGATGTGTAACAAAGTAGAGTAAATCCATGCTATCAAAAAAAAGTAAAGTAGATCCATCCAGTAGCAAGAGTGAATATATAGAACCATAATCACCAACAATAGCTAAATAGATGTGGAAAAAAGAAACTCTTTAATGAATAAAGGATAATATAATTTGATATAATCTCCACAATCACCAAAAATATGCCACAAGTGGTTCCACTCTAAATATGAACATCAAAAAACACTGAATCTTGATCTATAACACTAATATAATGAACAAGTTGAAACTAGATATAATAGAGTTGACATTATCACCATAAGAAATCTACTTAAGATAGGTCATATCCATTAACAAACCGTCCAAATTGAAGAGTTACAAGTTATGAACATTCGGTTCAAATTTTCAGCTTGATCAGATGAGAAATGATTGTTCAAGCATTTCGTACGTTGCTAAAATACCAATCAAGCTGCTTACTATTGTTGTATCTCGAAAGGAGTGGAAATGTCGACAAGCTCATATTGCATTTAAAGAATTCTGTCTTCCCGGGACAAATAGATTTCACCATAGAGGTGATAGCTCTAGGATTTGAGTTCTAGGGATCTTACGATTTCCTACAAAGGCAAGCCTCTGTAGTTAATTACCCATCCTCCATTGGGGGAATGAAACTTTTAATCAGTGGGGAAGATTTCTTCATTACATTGATGACCTGGATTTAGGAACCAAGATGTTTGTATTTATGACGATTGTCATTTGGGCAAAACTAATTGGCATAAATTCTCTTTATTGGAATTATCCAGTTGGGGTTTACCCACTTGTGACCTTTTTTACTATCTCCTAATTCAGCTCATTGAGCATGCGAGATAGCGTATCGAGGGCATGATAGCCTGTTACTAAAGGGTAGGTGTCACAAATTTTGGTGAGAAAACTTAGAGCCTTTGGCTTTAATTTAACAATATTTTTTTGTTTGATCAAGCCACAATTGCATCTTCTTTCAGCTAAGTGTTTTCGAAAAGGAGATATGTTTCGAAAACTTCAACGTTTGAGGAGACTACATCGAAAATAACCTTCGATGGATAAGTGCTTTGCATCAAAAAATGACTTTCAATGGGATTGCTTAAAAGGTCACACATGGTAAGATGGTCCAAGGGAATAGGTTCGAAACTTTGGTTCGAAGCTTTGGTTCGAAGAGGTCTTTTCAAAAAGATAGTTTTGTCCCTCCCTTAAGTTTCACAGGATGATAGGCTCGAAGGCCTTGGTTCAAATCAGAAGTGTCAAGTCTGCACCCCAACAATCTTGGCTTTTAGGAATTTTAGATTTTTGGCCTTATTTGAAAAAGATGAAGGCCAGATGTTAGGAGGAATTGCTGACGCAAGAATTATATTTGATTTTATTTTTTTTGAGGAGTTGACTGATGTCTGTGTAGGATAAGGAGTTGGTGCTGACATGCATACTGTCCAGAGGCATTGAAAGAGCATCGAAAGAGTCAACAGGGTTCATCATCATTTTTCCTTTCTTTTGAATAGCATTTACTTCGTAAGTCTGGAGTTCTGCAGCGATCTACTGGGGATTTCTTATTGGTTTTGGGCAATCTTACCATTATATTGGCCAGGGGACAACATCTTCTTGTCATTTTTAAAGCCTTATGTTGTTTTGGCCTCTAAGTGAGGTTTTAAACTTATGTTTGTTAGTTTATAGAAGCATCTGTTAGCTCTATGGTATCTTAATGATCCCAAGACTTATCTTGCCAAATCATTCTTAGAGACTAATCATGGCCAAAGTGAAGTTTTAGAATTCACTGAGGAGAGGGAAAGAATTTAGAATCTGCAACTGGAAGAGTGGCTCACCAATCGCAAACCCTTCTCTTGCTTGTTGTTTTTTGCCCTGCAATCCAACACTTCAAAATTTCAGTCTTCTAACTTTCTAGCAGTCACAACAGCAACAGCAACAGCAACTGTCCTTTACCAGTGGACTAGAGAGGTATTTATAGGTGTCACTGGTAGTTGTTCTGTAGTGTTTTCGACTAAAATTAGTGATTGATTCTATCGAAATCATAGTTCTTTGAAGGTTGTCTTAGATGAAAAGATCTTAGTTTCGCAGAAACTTCTATCTTAATTGTTTTACATCTTCAAAGACTCTGGGTCCATCAAAGGTACTGGGTCTGTGCTGTTGTTTAGAGCTTCATTCTGTAGATGCCTCTGATTCATTTGAACCACTTTTTCGAAAGTTCATTCCTTATAAAACAGGGAAAGGTTCAAAAATATCGAATATTTCAAACGGTTATCTGGACCGCTACTGTTTTATTTTAAAAACTTTTTAAGTGCAAACAACTATACCAGTGTATTGTCATAATATCTTTAATATATCGAATAGTTTGGGAAAAAGGCACGGAACAAATTGAAAAAAAAGGTCATAAAAAAGAAGTGGTTCTAAAATAATTTGCCCTTCTGTTTTCAACACTTTTCTCCCCTTGTTTTAGCCACAGGAAAAATAGCTAGCCAATGCTCTTTTTACTAGCACTAGCAGCAAAAGAGTGCATCTAGGTCTGTAAATGGGTTGAATTTTGAACTAATCTGGTCTGAGATGCGACTCGACTATATAGTAGTTAATTGGATATATTTTACTTATCATTTACCTGATTTGAAGCTCGACTTGATCCAAAATCCAACTTGATCCATTATTTTTCCCCTAGTAAGATACAAATTGACTATAATCCTACCCGATTGTATACAAATCAACCAATTCACCATAGATAACTTAGTTTTTGTCAAAAATTCATCCACATCTGTGTGTGCTTCCTTGATTGTCTTCTTTAGAACAAAGTGAGATATCATATTTTCATGGTATTAGAACAGATTCTCTTCCAAATCTATAAATCATTGTAACTATTACGCCACACCACTCTTGCTAAGACACATTATTTTCTTAGTAGATGCTAATTGCCACACTCTTCATCTGTAAGTCAAAAGTTAGGATACAATTTGGAAAATAGATGAATAAATTGACTATTAAAATAATATTAACCTCATAATTAATATATTAATCATTTATTGATTGTATAAACGAAACTCTGTTTGTACTTATGCAAAGCATTAATTTGACGCAACCAGGGATTCAGCTTGACTTGGATCTGACCCGAGTAGGATCCGGGACAAGACTGATTTGATCCGAGGTGTGATCTGATCCAAATTTAAATGGATAGGCTGATCCGATTCAGACCCGACCCGTTTATAGGCCTAAGTGCATCCCTAAAGAGGTTCCCAAAAGACCACCATGCCCTTTACACATAATGGGCACAAGTAATGCCAAATACAATCAATGGGCTCTGCTTCACAGAGGAGTAAAAATCCTGCCCAACACCTTGAATTGAAGATGTTTTCCAAGTCACCTTTTTTTAATTCAGAAGCATGAAACAGCTCACAAATAACACTAATAGAAGCCAATATATCAAGGCAGAATTTAATTTTTATTATCATGCCTCATTCTGTTTCAGAAAAAAGAGGCTTTTCCTCTTTAGGTGAAAGTGGATTATGCAATGCTTTTTATAATCAAGTTGAGGATATTTAGCACTTAATCTGTATTTTCACCTGCATATCTTGCTATATTTTCATGAAATGCTCTCCTGCAAGTTTGTTGAGTGTGATTAAAAGTACTTTCTTGGAATGAGCTCTTTTCTGATGAATGCGCTTTATATTTATATGTTGGTTGGTCCTCTGTCATTCTAGCCTGAATTTTTTTTTTTTTTGAATGATGGTGTCTGAAGTTTATTTTTGCTTCACAGTTTTGTAGACCTTCCAAACATATCAGCCTCAATATACAGTAAGGATCTTTGTACAAGACTGCGAGTGTTTCTTCTAGCTTGTCCTCCTGCAGGCCCTTCACCCCTTGTGGCAGATCTTCTTATTGCAACTGCTGATTTTCAGAAGGACCTTGCTCACTGGAGTATTTGGTAAATTAATTACTGCATAATAATTTAACTGTTTTTCAAGTTACGAACTCTTATAACCGTATTTTGATTGTAGTCCTGTGATTGGAGGTGTTGATGCCAAAGAGTTGTTTCATTCATATATCATTTCATGGATTCGAGACAAACGTCTTGCCTTGCTTGAATCCTGCAAAATAGATAAGGTGATGCCTCCTTCATTCTATCATATATTCACATTTCAGTAAAGGGAGAGGAGAGTGAGATGGAGAGGGAGGTAGGGTGGGACAAAAAGAGAGTGAAATGGGAAGAGTGAGGAAGAGAGGAGAGATAGGGTGGGAGGGAGGAAAAGAGTGAAATGGGAGGAGGAATAGAGGATGGATAGAGAGGGAGGAAAAGAATGAAATGGGAGTAAGAGGGAAGAGAAAGCCATTTTAGTCAATTGTATAATGTATACTTAGGAAGCATAGACACAACACGGGGACATAGAGATATGACACGTCCACATGGCAACTTTCCAAATTACAAGATATAGACATAACAAGACACGAGAGAGGGAGGGATGAAAAGAATGAAATGGGAGGAGTGAGGAAGAGAGGAGAGAGCCATTTTAGTCGATTGCACAATCTACACCTAGGAAGCACAAACACGATATGGGTACGACACATCGACATGACAACTTTTCAAATTACAAGGCATCGACACAATAAGATATGCCAAATAATATAATATTTAATTGGTGGTGTGATTTTACCATAGCTTTTGTTCAATAATATAGAAGTGTATGGGAAGCACAGATACAGCATAAGAATATGAGAACTAGACAATATGTTAGGACATGCAAAGGTATCCATTCTTCCTAGATATAAATTTTAACATTTAATAAGTGGATCAAGCTGAAATAAATTTGAAAACTTAGGAACCTTTGTGTAATCAAAATTTTGGAAGGAGACTGGAAGATGGAAGAGATGGCCTTTTTTGTCAATTGCTAATGTAAATTGTGTTAAAGTATAATAAGTGGACCACATGAGAAAAATTTGGAAACTTAGGGAATTGGAGGGAAAGAACTTGCATGAAATGATTAAAAAACTATAAAATTATGTGCAAGGAGGGAAGAAACCTCAGGAAAAGATGATGCAATGGGAGGACGAAGAGAGGATAGATAGGGAGGAGGGAGGAAAAGAATGAAATGAGGGGAGAGAGGCCAATTCAGTCAATTGCACCATGTAAACTTTACGTATGATAAGTGGATCACACTAAAATAAATTTAGAAATTAGGGACCTTCGTGTGATCAAAACTTTGTGAGAGAGAAAAAGAGAAGAGAAAGTCATTTTAGTCAATTGCTAATGTAAGTTGTTGAAGTATAATAAGTGGATCACATGAGATAAATTTGGAAACTTAGGGACCTACAAGAAATAAAAATTGGAGGGAAAGATCTTCTATGAAATGATTTAAAAAATTATGGATTTATGCGAAAATAGGGAGAAAACTTAGGAAGCCAAGTGCAATTTGGCCTATTAACTAGTCCAAACTACTTTTTTTCCTTTCTCAAATTCAAATTCAGCCCAGAAATCTGCAAGTACTAATAAGAATGAACGCAATTAAGGTTTGAAAATGTAGCTATCTTCCAACCAAACTAACACAAACTTTTGTTTTTATATAACGTCTTTAAACTGCATATCCGATCATCAGTGTTCGTGTGATTTGTATGTTACTGCGTAGGTGAAATGGTCTGGAGTTCAAACACAGCATTTGACAACTCCATTTGTTGATGAAATCTATGAGAGTCTGAAGGAAACCCTTAATGAGTACGAGGTTATTATGTGTCGGTGGCCAGAGTACATCTATGCTCTGGAAAACGTGAGTCTCACATTTGCTTTACTGACAAAATATTAAGTTCTGTGGTGAGTTATTTACAATAATGAGTTTCCTTTTTTTTGAATTGAAAGGCGATTGCTGATGTTGAAAAGGAAATGGTCGAAGCTTTGGAACGGCAGTATGCAGATGTTCTAATGTCGTTGAAGGATAGTATGACTCCTAAGAAGTTTGGCCTCAAATATGTTCAGAAACTTGCTAAGCGAAAACAAGTCTGCCCCTATAATGTTCCTGATGAGGTTAGCCCATAAATCTCATTGTATAAGCAAATTTGCCCCTATAGTGTGACCCTTATAATATAATCTTAGTTTACTGCAGCCTGACTTTAATTTTTTGCTTCCCTTAGATGGGAATTCTCCTGAATACCCTGAAAAGGCTACTTGATGTGCTGGGCCCGAGATTAGACCAGCAGTTGAAGTCTTGGGCTTCCTGCATACCTGATGCTGGTAATAATACAGTAGCTGGAGAACGTTTGAATGAAGTTGCTGTAACATTGAGATCCAAGTTTAGGAACTACCTCCAAGCAGTTGTTGAGAAACTTGCGGAGAATGTTAGTGCATAAAATTCTTTCACTTGAGCTACTTTTCTGATAGCATTTCACTTTAGCTATGGTGCCTTCTATTTTTTATGCAGAAGCATATTTAAGGATAAATCTGGAATCTCTGAGTTTAGAGGATTATCTCACATATCTATGTATATGCTTTCAAGCGGTTTTATTTGAGTTCCTTTGGTGAATAGTGTATTTTAACTTGGTCCTTCTGTTTGCCATTTTTTTACTATACACAAAAAGGTCATATCATGGACTTTAAAAACAAAATATCCTCCGTACCAAGAATTATCAGAGTATGATTTATATATGCTTTTAAGTCTTTTCAACTGGGTTCCTTTGGTGAATTGCGCATTTCAAATTTGTCCTTTTGTTAAATTTTCTTTTACTAAACACAAAAGGTCATATGTACCCATTAACTTTAAAAAGACTATCCTTAGTACCAAGAATTATCAGAGTATCATTTTCTTTGCGTTCTCATACCTTAGTCACCTTTTCCTTTTTGTTGTATCAAACAATATTAAGTTTTTATCCATGCAGTCTGCTGTGAAGATGCTGCAAAGAACATGCATTAAGTTTTTATTCATGTAGTCTTCTGCAAAGAACATGCATAGAAGAATCCTCAATATTTCTTAGTAACCAACCCAAACTATGCGAGTATGTATTTCACTTAACAGTAACAAATCAATGGTTTTCACATAGAGCCTACCCCTAGTTATCCCACATTGCAAATTGCTTCAAACATTCTGTAGAATTTATTTTATGAATTCAAAGTAAAGCCTGTTAGTGCTGCAATCCTACTCTGCAAATAAACTTTTAACAGTGAACACAACGTATATTTATGAAAAATATGAAATTATCAATGTGAGATTAAGAACTTAAAAGTAGCATTGTTAGCAAAACTATTGTAGCATTTACGATGGCCGCTCAAGATCAGAGAATTCTAAAGTAATCTGATTATCAAAAACTTATCTTTCTCCTAGTTTATTTCCTTTTTTTGGCTTGCTTCTATTTTTGTTCTCTTTCTTTTCTCCTTTTCAGGATGCTGTAGAAAATGTTATTATCTTTTGCCATAGGGATTGACTGCTATCATCACTAACTGTTTTCTGTCCAGACAAGTGCACAGAATTCCACCAATCTAAAGAAGATTATTCAAGAATCTAGAGATGTTGTAACAGAGTTCGATATTCGGAAGAGAATGCAACGCTTGAGGGATCATCTGATCGAGGCTATAACTCACCTTCATAAAGTCTTTGAGATTAATGTCTTTGTTTCTCTGTGCCGAGGCTTGTGGGACCGAATGGGGCAGGTATATTGTTTTTTTCCTACTTCACAATATAGTAGTTTTCCATTATTGACATAAATCTTGTGACTGGTCATAGGATGTACTTAAGTTCTTGGAGAATCATAAGAACAGGTCGTGGTATAAAGCCTCAAGAGCCACTATAGCTGTAAGTACAATGTTCTCAGAGCAGCTTTTTGAGCCTTCATATAGTATGTGTTTGATGCATATAATTGGGGCTCGCCTCAGGCTTTGACAGTTGATTTGCTTATCTAGGTCTAAACATGCGTTAAACAATTATATATATATATATATATATATATATATATCTAAAAATATAATGAATATGTTTTGTGTTAGTATACTTAATCTCTCACACTAAATCTCTCTCTACAACACTTACACTTCCATGCAAGTGTAAATACGTGTATGTATATCATGTTCCTGTCAAGTTAAATTTGAGTTTCTGGTAAAGCAAGTAGTAAAGTGTGAAAAGATACACCTTTAAAGCACAATGAAAAATAAATGTGGAATGATCCAAAAAAATGCCAAATTTATACACTAATATTAGCATAATAAGAACTAACATTGTTATAAGAACATAAAATTATGGATAAATTACATTCATGTCTCTGTGTTTAGGGTATAATAACATCTAGGCTCATGTTTTTAAAATTTTAGTATATGGGTCCTTGATTTTTAAAATTTAACATCTAGGTCCTTTTTTAAATTTCTTATTATTAAATTTTAAAATTATAATTATACCATCCTCTCCTTCTGCCGTCATCAACCAAAGAGGGATGGGAGGTTAATTTTTAAAAAATTTAAGAATAAAAATTTAGAAAATGATCAAAATATTAAAATATTAAAATTTAGGGACCCAGATGTTTAAGATTACTATACCCTAAACTCAGGAACCTGGGTGTAATTTACCTTAAAATTGTTACTGTGTTACAACCTACAAGTGTAAGCTTTTAGGATAAGTTGGTATGCAAAGATTTAATATGATATCAAAGCACTCTCAAATTCTAACTAGTGATCCTAATTATCCCTAGCATAAGGTTTAAAAATAAAGGCTATGTTGAGTTGCTTCCAAGCTGCAAAACAAATTAACTTATACTTGAAGAAATATGTAAGAAAATAAAATTTTTCTTCGACCATAACTTACAAGCTTAAGTTTTTAGATCAGCTGCCATTCAATGAAAGAAAGAAAGCTTAGAATTTCTTGTAAAACTAACTTCAAATTGTGTAGTAATTAAGACAAAAGGCTGATGTCTGTCTGTATAATATGGTTGGTGTAGGTGCTTGATGATACTTTCGCATCACAGATGGAGCAACTAGTAGGAAACACATTGCAAGAGAAGGACCTTGAACCTCCCAGATCAATCATGGAAGTTCGGTCAATTCTATGCAAGGATGTTATCAGGGACACAAGGTTCAACTATTAAGTTCTTCCTTGATTTTCTTTTTCTGCTCTGTTTGTCTTATATTTAAGATAACAGCAGTGTGCTAGCCAAAGAAGCACACTTAATAACTATGTTCAGCTAGTTGAGGTCAGAAAGCAGGTTTATAGAAGAGCTATATTAAATGACATCAAAGTTATCTTTGCCAACATGTTTCTTTCAGGTAAGATCTTATAGGTAACTGATAAGCAATGACGCTTTGTCCAAGGCGCGTTATTATCGAATGTATACATAGTTGTAAATCCGGGGATATTTTTTTTTTTTTCTTTTTTGATTAACTTGCATTTAGATTTGTATGGTTGGTTATTTTTGAGGAACCAAATTTACTTTTGTTAATTCATTGAGCTATTTACTCTTTTTAAGATCTGTTGCTGTTCATGTTGGTAGTGAGGAAGGTGGGGAGGTAGGAAGAGATCCATACAAATTAGGAATCATGTTAACATAGCTCATGCATTTGGAAGAGAGGTAGGGATACCTTTTATAATGTGTCATAATTTATGCATTTAATGAGATAAAAGAAAAGTAATATGCATAAAAATTTAGAACACATATAACATTGTGCGTATAATGAGCTTGCAAATAGTGGTAGGAATACTTTTAAAATTCATCTGTATTTTTATATGACTGTTGCACCTGGATCCGCACCAGCACATCTGGAGCGTACACGTGGAGGCCTATATGGTATGAGCACCAGGGAAATTCGGCGACAGATGCATGGCGAAAGGCTGTCGACGAACATCCTTCGATGAACGACCCATGACAAACTGTCCACGCACTCAGGCACGAGACAAAGGACCCTATGCTGCTTTTGAGAAGTATGGTCTGCCTGCAGGATCCGTGCGTTCCGTACAAGTAAGGCCACAGCACTCTGACCCAACAGTCATCATTAGCATATAGCCAGAGACGGAGGCCATTCCTTTGAAGTGACTACTCTGAGCCATTCGTTTGAAGTGACAATCTAGGGACAAGCTTGGGCTATAAAACCTCATTGTAATGAGGAAAAAGGGGCTGGATCCTATCTAATTCTTTCTTATTCTCTCCTCTTAAACTAAAGCCTAACTACAGCCTACCTCTCTATAAAAAACATTGCAATCTAATAAAGTTCTTAAAAGCTACTGACAGTTTGGCGTCGTGGTTTTCCACTTAGTCGATTTCCACGTAAAAACTCTTCTCTGATCTTTTACAGATTTTCGATGTCAACAGTTTGGTGCCCTCACGCAGGACCAAATCTAATTCCCTCCACCGCTCATGGAAGAAGCCCACGACGAAAACCATCCACCAACCGAACGACAAACGACGCCCGCACCTCAGACCCTGTGAATGATTGCCAACTCCAAGCCCTTACACACGCGGTGGTCACGCTCTCCCAGATGATGAATGCTTTTCTCACCAACCTCCCGGCTCTCCTCCAGCACCAGAGGCGCCTCTCCTTTTGGCCCTACCGCTCAAGGGCTCTATCCCTCCTTCGCTGAGCGCAGAGCGCCACGAACTGCCCCCTGAAGGGTGGAGAGCTAACTCGAAGTGTACCCTCAGGCTCCTCCGGTGAGTACAGTTTTCTCACCAGCCATAATGGCAGCACCTGCGCCCCGCTGCTTTAAGGCCCCCAAAGTCAACGACTACAATGGCCTTACCGACCAGGCGCAACATGTGAAATGCTTCGAGAATGCCCTGGCAATGGGCGATCCTATTTCAGATGCATACAAGTGTCGTCTGTTTCAAAACACCATGATGGGCTTGGCGTTGGACTCGCTCGACAAAATCCCTCAAGGATCCATACAAAGCTTCGAGCAGTTCTCCGTGCAATTTTGCACTAGGTTCGGCACGTTGAAGACCACATCCGGAACCATCCACGAGCTTTGGTAGATAAAGTAGAGCCCTGACGAATCCCTGCGTGAGTATGTTGACCGATTCTCGTAGATGAACACAGAGACAAAGGACACTATTGACGACAGATCAACTATGATCTTCGTGCACAGCATACTGCTGGGAGAGCTATATGACTCCTTCGTGGATGACATGCCAAAGACGCTTATGGAGGCGAGAGCTTGAGCTGAAAAACACATCCATCTGGAGGATGCAAAAGCATTCAAGGCCAGTACTAGGAAGGAAGATGCCTCACCTCAAAATAAGAAAAGCGGTGCCTTGAAGCTGGAGCAAAGTACCCTCAGGAGAAATTTTTGAGATTGGAAATTTACCCCCTCCCATAGGAAGCGCAAGTTTGTTGGTGATCCTCCTCGCACTTCGATGCCAGTGTACATCATTGAGGAGATATTCTCAATTCTTAAGGATAAAGGGTTCATCCAGAACTGTGGCAAACGACAACCACCCCAACCGGGCGAGAACTCGGCGAAGTATTGTAAGTTCCATCAGCGTTACGGCCACCTCCTGCATGAGTGCTGTTCCTTTCGGGCACTCGTTAATGAATACATAGAGAAAGGCTTCCTCACCGGCTACTAAAAAGTCGAAGAACTACCGTCTTCGACGGCGTGAGCGCTATTGCCCCAGGACGAAGTGCGAGGAGGATCACCCTAAACCCTTAGCGGCCTCGCCGTTGGCCTTGGCATCATCGAAGGCCAGCGGGAAGAAAGCCGTGTTGTCGATCTTCCACTTCGACTACACCTGCCCGACTCCGAGGTACCCTGAGATATGTGCCGTCGAAGTCCCCTTGATTTTGCCTGACATTACCTTCACTTAGGTGACCTCCCCAAAGGAGGAGGCGATAATCGCGATGATCCCATAGTGATAATCACTGAAATCGAGGGATGCGACGTCCACTGGACTCTGGTCAACACGGGGAGCTCAGTAGACATCCTTTACCTGTGCACCTTCAACGAAATGGGTGTTGGCCACTACTAGCCCCTTCCTCCTTCCATGACTACATCTAACTTCTTCGGGGATGTCTATCGACCTGCAAGATGTGCCTCGCTGTGCGTTGCCCTAGAAGATGGCCCTAGGCGGGAGTCAAAGCAAATTGATTTCATCCTCATTAACACGCCCTTCGGGCACAATGCAATTCTCAGGCGACCCTTGATAGCGGCGTTTTTTATGGTTCCATCCACCTTTCACTTGTGCATCAAGTTTCCCACATCGTTCGGCATCGCCACCATCAGAGGTGACATAGTGGGAGCCAAAAGATGTTTTGAAGTCAATGCCTGCCTCCATACAGATCACCTGGACCCTAGGGATCACATCTTGCCTCCCGTTGACCAGAATGACCATGTAACCGTCGCTGATGGAAAATCTGTACTAATCTCTAAAGACTTTTCTGAAAATGAAACGCCTACTCTAGCAACACTACTTTTTGAGTACTTCGATGTCTTTGCTTGGGGACTTGGGGACATGCCTGGGATAGACCGGAGAGTAGTCGAACACCGATTGAGCCTTAAGACTGATGCAACTCTCATCAGTTAGAAAAAAAGAAACTTTGGAGGTGAAAAGCAGTGAGCAATTAGAGAAGAGATAGAAAAACTCCTCGTCGTTGGCTTCATCAGGGAAATCGTAGAAAAACTCCTCGCCCTCATGGCTAGCAAACATTGTCTTCGTAAAGAAAAGCTTGGAAAAATAGTGGATGTGTGTAGAATTCACTGACCTGAACAAGGCATGTCCCAAAGACTACTACTCCTTACCAAAAATAGACAGACTCGTCGACTCTTCGGCGAGGTATTCAGTAGCTTCGTGAATGCCTTTTTCGGCTACCACCAGATCCGAATGGCAGAAGAAGACGAGAAGCATACTTCATTCATCACTGACCATGAGACTTTCTACTACAACGTCATGCTATTCGGCTTGAAGAACGCCAACACAACATATCAGCGAATGGTCAACAACGTTTTCAAGAATCAAAAGGGGTGGAACGTGGAGGCTTACGTAGATGACATCTTAATCAAAAGTAGAAGTGGGGGAGAACATCTCAGTGACCTCCGCAAAATGCTCGACACCTGTCATTCCTACAACATTAAGTTGAATCCCTTGAAGAGCATTTTCGATGTAGCGTACCACAAATTCCTGAGCCACATGGTGTCGGTAAGGGGGATCGAGACGAATCTTGAAAAGATACAGGCTATCCTAGAGATGGACCTTTCACAAACAATCAAGGACATACAAAAGTTGAACCGGAGGGTCACTGCCCTCAGCAGGTTCATATCCAGGTTCGGCAAGCGGTGCCTCTCATTCTTCAAAGTTCTTCAAGGAGAATACCCAGCCTTGAATAATGACTGCCAGCGAGCCTTCGAGTCGCTGAAAAAGTATTTGCTTTCACCACCACTGCTCTCCGCCCTGCTCCTAGGAGAGGATCTCCTCCTCTACCAAGTTTTTGAAAATCAGACCGGTTTCAGAACCGGTAGACTGAAAGGTTCAATGGTCGAACCGGGGTCAAATCGGGGTCGAACCGGAATGATGTAAAAATTAAAAAAACTTATAAAATATAATGTAAACATAGTTTAGATATATATTATTCACACATCAACACAATAATTAGATATAAAATGAATGTTTAACAATTGAATTTAACAAATAATATTTTGTGTCAATAACCCAAAAAATAATTCCAAGCAAATTGAAGTAACAATAACCCAACAAAATATTCGCAAATCACAAATTGAGTACAATATTTAGTACATCATTAAAAGATCTGAACAAATAGTATACTTTATCAATACTAAAATACTAAATTATTTCATCATTCAATATCACTAAAATACTAAAATACTAAATCATTCCGAGAGGATGGGGGTTGAAAGGAGAGTGCGAGGCAATGGGAATCACGAGTTCGCGACTGTCGCGCGAGTAGAGGCTGAGTTATGGACCTAGGATTTAGGAAAGTTTTTTTTTAATTTTAAACTCAACCGGTCCAACCGTATTGGTTCACCGGTTGACCAGTTGAACCGCAGTTTAGATCGGTTCTGACCGGTTTTAAGCGAATTTGGTTATAAAATTAAACCGAACCGGTTGGCTGATCAGTTCACGGTTCTACCGGTTGAACCGGCCGGTTCGGTCCGGTTTTTAAAACCTTGTCCTCTACATCAGCACCACTGACAACTCAGTGTCGGTGGTCCTGTCCGCGAAGACCTGCGGCGCCCTATCCACTACGTAAGCCATATTCTGCACGACGCCAAATTGAGGTATCCCCCTCTCAAAAAGTTCTCTTTTGCATTGATAGTTGCCGCACGCAGGTTGCGCCACTACTTCTAGGTCCACTCGATCAAAGTGGTGACCGACCAGCCCCTTCGTAGAGTGCTCTACTCTCCTGAAGTCTCCAGGAGGTTGTAGAAGTGGGCCGTGGAGCTCTTGGACTTCAATGTGGAATTCTTTTTGAGATTGACTTCAAAGAGCCAGGTACTTGTTGATTTTGTCGCTGAACTGACCACCACAGAACAACCAGAGCCTCTAGAGAACTATCTGCCCCGGACCCTCCATGTCGACAGAGCCTCGGAGAAGACACTCAAGGGATCGACATCGTCCTCACCAACCCCTGGGGGATTCGACTCCAAAGATCAGGGAAGATACAGTTCTCTATCATGAACAACCAGGCTGAGTACGAGGCCCTCATCTCCTGACTCAAGTTTGCTAGAGGTCTTGGAGCGTAGTACCGCCGCATCTACAGCGATTCCAAGTTGATGATAAGCCAGTTGAGGGGGACTTACCAGACGAAAGATGGGATATTCAAGAAGTACCTACAGTTGGCCAAAAGCCTCCTATAGTATTTCGACCAAGCTCTCTTATTTCACATCCCCCACAAAATGAACTCTCTCATGGATGAGATGGCCAAGGAGGAAAAGGGAGAAGCCCAAGACATCTTGGCCCCAGCTTATGACGATCATGAGGTCTTCGATGTCAACAACAACTTCGGAAGATAGATGGACGAAATCCGGCACTTCCTTTAGATAGAGGAGCACCCAACCGACAAGCGCGAGACTCGAAAGCTCCGGGTGAAGGCTGCCAGGTGTGTCCTATTATAGGGGCAATTGTTTAGGCGCTGCTACTCATGGCCCTTGGCAAAGTGCACCCGCGAGGAAGACTTGAAGACTATGCTTGAAAAGATCCATTCCAGCGAGTGTAGGATCCACGCCGTCGGACGAAACCTTGCGCTGCAAGTCCTACGCTAGTGGTACTATTAGCCGAGCATCCACAAAGATGCCAAAGAGTTCAGCCGAAAGTTCCCTCAGTGTCAAATCTACTCGAATATCCCAAGGTAATCCGCGGCACAATTACAGCCCATAGCAAGCTCCTAGCCCTTTCTGATGTGGGGGCTCGACTTCTAGGAGTCATTTCCAAGGTTCAGCGGAAACTTGCGCCATGTGCTGTTGGCAACAAATTATTTCTCCAAATGACTAGAGGCCAAGGCAATGGCGCAATTAACCAGCGCGGGTGTTAAAAATTTCATTTGGACACAGCTTATATGCCGATTCGGGATCCCGCTCTCCTTGATTTGCGACAACAGAACGACCTTCACAAGCCGCGTCGTTCAAGACCTCTGCTCCGAAAATGGTATCAATCTAAATTTCGCATCAGTCAAACGGGCAAGCCGAAGCGACAATAAAAGCTTCCTCAACACGCTAAAGAAATGACTAGAAAAGGCTGGGTCGTCTTGGGCGGCTGAACTGTCAGCAGTAATTTAGGGACTCAACTGCATGCCAACGGCTGCCATGGGTCAAACGCAGTGCTCCCTAGTTTTCGGCAGGGAGGCACTCATCCCAGTCGAACTAGAGATCTACTCTCTCCATGTCATTGCCAATAGCTTCGAACCCCAAGCCCTCCTTGAATGGTAACAATAGAACGACGGTACCAGAAGACTCGAGCTCAACTTGTCGAAGAAAACAGGGAATTAGCTACACTCCAGCAAGCCAAAACAAGCGGCAGATCACTAAATACTACCATAAGCACGTCTGGAGAAGGCCATTCCAATAAGGTAACCTTGTCTTGAAGCTAAAAAACATTGTTGGAAGGGACATGGTGATTCCAATTAGGAAGGCCCCTTCATTGTCTGCAACGTACTAGACTCGAACACTAATAAGTTAGCGCGATAAGACAGCACCCTCCTTCCCAGGACATGGAGGAGCGGCAATGATCTTAGAAAATTCTATTCATAAAAACGTTACAAAATACTATTGTTATTCTAACCTAGGCGACTTGCAGTTAAGGGCACACCTCTTCTCGGAGTCCCAGGCCACGCAAATTCTAAGTACTGGCAGTCAACCCTTCTTGAAGTCCCAGGCCACTAAAATTCTAACTTAGCACATTGGTGACTGGCAGTCAAGGGCAACACTCCCTTCTCGAAGTCCCAGGCCACTTAAATTTTACCTTAGCATCTAGGTGACTAGCAATCAAGGGCACACCCCCTTCTCGAAGTCCCAAGCTACTCAAATTCTAACTTAGCGCATAGGCGACTACTGGCAATCAAGGGAACACCCCTTTCTCGAAGTCCCAAGCCACTCAAATTCTATTCTAGCGCTTGGGCGACTGGCAGTCAAGGGTACACCCCTTCTCGAAATCCCACGCTATTCTATCCTAACTTAGCAATTTTTTTCCTACAATGGAAATGCAAAACAGTCAACATCCATTCACATTAAAGCCATTTCAAAAAGAAAACGACACAAATAATAAAAAAATATTTTTCTATTAACAAAATTCTTTGCAATTGTTCTGAATTACAAAAAAGAAAAGAAGTAAAAATTACAATTCACTATCCCTCCTTGAAGCCTCAGAAAGGGAGTCCACTTCGATGTCGGCACCCGAGGTACAAGAGACCCCCTCTTGTGGATCCCGCGAGCAAAGAGGCGACACGGCCAACGGCTCCTCCATGGTCTCCTCTTCTCGAACTCCTGTCTCTTCCTCCGGCGGAGGACTCCCCTTGGTGGTCTCCTCCATTCTTACCATCTCAGCCTCAGTAGGAGGGATAGGCACCTTCAAGCACGAGACAAAGGCGAACTTCTTCTCCAGCTGCTCCGCCAACATCTTGAAGTATGGACACCTATACGAGTGACTCTTCGAACAGATGCACTCATCCATATCCATCACCTCAAGGTCTTCACGCCTCACCATTCCCCGAGCAAGGAGAGCTGAACCTAGGATATTCACTGAGCTTTCCAGTGCCTTCTTGACGATCACCTTGAATTCCAACGAAAGCCAAAATTCGGCGACTCCCGCCTGGCGGAGCTCCTTTCGACTCTAGTCAAGTGCCTCCTCTAAAAGTCGCTGGAGCTCAACTTCTAGACGGTTGGACTCTTTGAGACCCCACATGGCCGAGCAAAGGCGCTTTTCGGCTAGGTGGCACTAGCGCTCAGACTCCAGGAGCCTGAGCTCTAACTCCTTGGCCTTCCTCTCTTGCACCATTACTTCCTTTCCGAGCAACCCTTGCACCTCCTTGAGCTGCAAAACAAGGATGTTACGAAGAACCAGAACCTGAAAACCCAAGGTAGAGAACTTACCGCTCTTATTAAATTCGCACTTCTGGTGCTAAGTACGGTCACCGAGTCCAGACGCCGTTCGGGGACGTACCGTGGAGGCCTACCCCGAAAAGCCTCCCCAGACTCCTCGACGCTTTGATTGCCTGAGGCCGCCTCTTCCTCATCACAAATATCTGCTGAGCACTCGCAGCCTTCACACTCCTCTTCGGTGCCTTCACTGACCTGGATGTCGTCAATATATGCCAGGTCGGGATCGCTCCCTTCAGAAACGGCGGGCATGGCTGAAAAGGCCCCCTCTGCCGGCTCTACTCTCCTCTTTTGAGCCGGCGGTTGGGATGGTTCGGCCTTATCGTGAGGGACCATTTTGCTCCCAATCTATCGAATATGGAACCACACCACGCCAGTTCAAGCTGTGGGTGACCTGTCAAAAGAAAACATTAGTGGCAAACCAAGATCGAAGAGAGGCTAAGAAACCTTATCTGTGTAAGCCCGCACATCATTTTCCAACTCCCATAAGTAGTCCTCTGCGTCGTGGAAGTGCTTTTGGATCTCGTCCACAGCCCGAAAGTAGGGGTTTTTGAAGCCAATCCCTTCTCCCATGAACCGCTCCTTATCGACTATCCGGGGAATAACGAAGCTCACCCCCCCAGGCTTTATAAAAAAGAACCTCTTGTACCAGTCTGCGAACCTAGTACCTTCCCTTCAGGAAGAAGCACTCGTGCAAGCGGGGTTTCGCCTCCCATTGAAAGATTGCCTTGGAGATCTCTATATCCCAGGGGATCCTTCGATGTTGCAGCTCTTTGACGAGGTAATAAATCATTGTCACCGCATTCGAAGGGAGCTGCATAGGGATGATGCTGAAGTGGTTGAAAACGTTCATGAACTTCAGCTGAAATGGGAGGAACACCCCACCGTGGACGTGGTAGAGGCAGATTGCGATCTTCCCCTTCGGCAGGGAAGTGAATGTCGCATCCGCCAAAGAGAATTCCAGTCCTATTTATGGATCCCTTCCCCAAATATGCTTAACCTCCACGTCGAAAGTATGTGAAGGAAGGCAACACAGCTCTTCGGCCATGGCCCGAAAGTCATCCCACATCTCTTTCGCCCGGCTGTGCAATTTTTTGGCCATCGCGATCTCAGAAAAGTGGTAGAAATAGGGGCCAGTATGGTTGCAGGGTCTTTTATAGCCCCTAGCCCAACAGTTCCACTTCCCAAGGAAGAAATCTGACTATCTGATTCTATCAACCTAGAAATCTAGGCCTATTAGGCACGCACGTTTCCTCGGTTCCCTCAACGATCACATTGCACAATTCAAAATTTCAAATACCAACACTTTGAAAGGAAAACACTTCATTGAATAAATTTTCTTTTACAGGCTTGTCATTCCAAAAAAAAAAAAAGAGAAAGAGGAAGAACAAGAAGAGAGGGTAAGGGGGAGGAAGCCAAAATTCTGGGGCCGAGAGGAGACCCCGAACAGCATGAGTGAAGTCCGTTCGACAACAATTCTCCTCCACTGGCACTTCGACGCAAGCCTCCAAGGCGGCCTTCTTTTTGATCTGTTCAATCTGCACCGTTGCTGTAATATCCCGTAATCTTAATGTAGAGGTATTGTTCACTTTAGCTTTATGAAAACTGCGTGACTTGCATGCTTCCCAAGAGATCACCCATCCCAGTGCTACTTCAGTCCAAGTATGCTTAACTGTGGAGTTTTTCATCATTAGTCTCATAGTTTTGCCCCAAAAGGTGCCTCTACTATTTTAAATCATATTATTTACTTATACAACTTAGGATCTCTCTCCCTTTTCGATGTGGGTCGATTCATTCCTATGCTCCTCTCACCACTCATTATTCAGACTAGAAGCCTGTCAGAAGCCGCACTCTACACCAGTGATTCCCCTTTATTAGGATATCACCTAGTGAATACTCCCCGCTCTCATTAGCCACAGGACTCATAGTCGCAGCCTCCATATCGCTTTCCTGTCTGGCGCACTTTGACTCCAGGTGGCAATCACCTTCTTCGCTTCTGTTCGAAGGAGTGCCAGGGCCTCGTCCACTATCTATTCGAGTGCCACCACTTGTTTCCCTCTCACGGTGCACTTTGATCTGGTCGAGATGGTGACAGATATTGCATGCAATGGCCTGCGCGGTGGAACCTTCGGAGATGGCTTCCAGCTGGGTCGACACCGCAAAGATAGCTAGCCCGACCGTTGGGGTTGGAGGAGGTGGAACAGACGCAGACGACCCACGATCCTGCATTGGCGCGCTGGCGATCTCCACGGCAGGAGGTGGAACCTGTGGCAAGGCTAACCCCAGCTTCCGTAGTAGGTGGCGCTTTGTCGTCTGCTAAAGTGATGGTGTTCTCCACCGGCGAGATCGTGCGGATGCCCTCACTTCGCCCCCCAAGAAAGGGCCTTGGAGTAGCGCGAGCAGCGCCCCGTGAACTCCTTGCCTCAGCGATAGGCCTCCCCTAACTGGAGAGGTTGATGCGAGGCCTCTTTGGGGCCTCTTCTCGAACTGAAGGCCTCCGAGGGGGCACTTTCCCCACTTGGGAGGAACGCTTGGCAAACGGGATCTCATCCTCCACGTCCTCAGACATGTTATCATACAAAGACATTGTTTTGTCTTTTCCCTTTCACAGTCAAAAATGGTCCCGAACACTGGCCTGCAGGCAATTTATAGAGTCCAACCGCTTACGTGGTGGTTGCAGAGGATGGCACGCACATCAATGCACTTCACATCGGGATTAATGAGGCAGCATGTTGCACCTAGATCCACACCAGCACATTTGGAGCGTACACGTAAAGATCTACGTGGCTTGAGTACCAGGAAATTCGGCGACAGATGCATGGCAAAAGGTTGTCGATGAATAGCCTTCGTCGAAGGCCCATGATGAACTGTCCACGCACTCGGGCACAAGACAAAGGACCCCATGCTACTTTTGAGAAGTATGGTCTGCCTGCAGGGTTCGTACGTTCCTTACAAGCAAGGCCATAGCGCTCTGACCCAATAGTCATCATTAGCGTATAGCCAGAGACGGAGGCCATTTCTCTAAAGTGACTACTCTAAGCCATTCTTCTGAAATGACTACCCAGGGACAAGCTTGGGCTATAAAACCTCACTGTAATGAGGAAAAAGGAGCTGAATCCTATCTGATTCTCCCTTATTCTCTCCTCTTAAACTAAAGGTTAACTACAGCCTACCTCTCTGTAAAAAACATTGCAATCTAGTAACGTTCTTGAAAGCCGTAGACAGATTGACGCTGTGATTTTCCGCCTAGTTAGTTTCCATGTAAAAACTCTTCTCTGACTTTTGATAGATTTTCGGTGTCAACAACGATATACCTCTTGTGCTCCATGATGTGGTTAGCGATATTTTTAAAATTCATGTGTTATAATTTGTTTATTTCACTCTTTTTGTGCATGCCTCACATATTATAATTTATGCTTGCCGGTGAGGAAGCGAAGCAAGAAGGGATAAAAAAGACTCATTAATGTTCGTCCTTGATATGTTCTGTTCATGCTTGATATAGCTTATGCTTTTAGCAAGAAGGTATCAGGAGGGATGGAATTATTATTATAGCTTATTTTTTATTCGTAATACTGGAAAAGAGAAAAGATAAATACAAGTATAACGAAGTATTGACGCCTAAAAATCCACTTAAAAATATTCTTTCTTTAAAAAATTAATAGAATAAAAACATTTAAAGCTTACATAAGTATTTCCATACCTAACATGCCTAATTACACCCAATAAATTTTAAATTTTTAATTACCATCATATGATGAAAAAATCAATAATTATAATCATACAAGATTAAAATTCTCAAAATTAAGTTAAGGCTTTATTAATTTGATTTTGTCCCCCATTCACTGCTGATGTTTTGTAAAGAAAGAAGTGAAAGACCATTTACTTTAAAGGCGAGAACATTATCTTAAACTCATTTTTTGCAAGACAAAAGGAGGAATGGAGTCCACTAAAAATAATTTATAGGGATATTAACATACATACCATGCAAATCTTAAATTATTAAACTACATTTTTTTTTTTACAATTTCACAAAGTATTTCACAAAAACTTGCATGCAGTAAATTCACATTATTTGGCGAGAGAAGAAAAGAGCTCTAGAACCACTGAAAGATAATTCAGAACTCGTGTTATTAAAATTAATATAAATGAAATTATAAATTAGAGAGCGATGCGATTATCTTAAACAAAACGGTAAGGACGACAAGAACAAATCACAGATTAATCACATATACTATCCCTTAATCCCATATCATGGAGTACAAGAACAAATCAAACACATCAATCAGAAATAACATGCATTTTATCATTATCCTTCAAAGAATGGTATAGATTAATTTTGAAAATAGAACAGATAATCTGCAGTGGCATCTGTACAAGGGGACAAGGGCACATGGGATCTGCAAAGGTCTGGTCAGTATGTCACAAGTTTACAGGCAGAGGATTCTCCAGGAAGGCAAGTGCTCTTGGTAGCTGAGGTTTCAGGCATCCCAGATTTTTCCTCAACTCACAACAGGGAAGAGAGACTTTTTCAGAGTAATTTAGATATTAAGCGGCATGAGCTTGAAAATGCCACTGATGCAGCCCTTAATAATGCTGGATTTTGATATATCCTGGAATATAATGAAATTATGAAAATAAGCAATATAAAAATATTTACTTTTGTACAGTTTTCAAGCCATATAGTGAATATTTTATGTGCAACAGTATCAGTTTCATAATAGGAATAAAATTAACTGATGTCTGGTCCAGAAATAAACTGCATTCTGCTAATGTAGTTTTAGACTTCTGCACAGTTTAACAAATCATGTAAGTTGATAGTTACTGCATAAAAGTTTCATACGATTTTTAACAGAAAACGGAGATATCTCAACCAGAATGAAAATCTATTTTGCTAACAAAATAGAACGAAACACATTTTATTAAAAGTTGTATTTGGTACTGCTACGAAAGAAACTTAAGCTTTGAAAAACTAAAAAGTTGTGGAAGCAAGCAAAAAAAAAAAAGTTTTTTGGGACAGCTGCTTTAGCGGTAAATAACTTAATACTAACATGCCCTCACATATTATTTTTAATTACTCACAATACCCCAGATGAGCCCAATAATTTTTTGGTTCAATTTTAGTTCATAAATAACACAAACTTTGATATAAAAAATCAATTTTATTTTACATCTTACACAAATCCAATATAAAAAACTTAAATATTAAATATTCTGACACAAATTACATTAAAAGTAAAAAATTCAAAAAAAGGGATAATAGCAATTAGGTCCTTCTAGTTAAGGCCTATGTACAATTGGATCTTTATAATTTCCAAATTAAAGTAATCCATTTTGAGATAATATGCAAATAGATTCTTTAGCATTAATAAAAGGATTCAATAGAAGACAACCAATTCATACGTTATCTCCATCTAAAATTTTTTTACTTAGTTTCTAGCTTGACCAAACTAGTCCACTAGCTAAAAAACTTTTCCTCCATTGTGTTTCTTTATTAATGCCAAAAGGCCTATTTGCAGGTTATCTTAAACCAAAAGATTAATTTGAAAACTAGAAAAACCTAGTTGTACAGTGACATAAATTAGAAAGACTTAGTTTTTATTATTATTATTATTATTATTATTTTATTTGTTTTTTGTTTTTATTTTTATTTTTTCTAAAAAATTATATTACAGAGACATATTACACAAAACAAGCTACTTATTACTCCAGATAGCATGTGTTCACTCCCCAACCTCTAACAAAAAGGACAATGCCTAATTGAGCTTCGCCTAGCATCATATGTTCGTAATCTTCGCAGTCCACACCCCTCACTTCGGTCACCTAAACTCCTTTATATTACAGTTCTCCCTCATTATCCTTTGCACTTCTCGGCGCAAATCCCTAGCCGATGCATCAACTTCCAACACCACCACTACCTTCGACGGCGATGGCGGTAGCACCTTCGGAGCCCATTAGCAGAAGAACCTCGGCCTATAATACTAGTTGTCCATCAACTCCCACCTTTTTATACAGAGCTTGTTGTCCAGCACAAGTCGAGCTTCATCTGGTTGCGCCTTTATTATTGCATGACACAAAGATTCAATATCTTGGTCTAAAAGCCATGTATTCTCTTGCTCCTCCTAACTTCCACTCTCCAGCCAGAGCAACTTGGTAGGATATTAGGACTAGTGCACAACATAGTCACCCACAATGCAGTTGTTGTTGAGCAAGTTATATACAAAATCAACTAGCTCCTCATCATCAATTACTTGAAGGGTGGCTTCGCAGGTGCTCTGCCAGCTGACTTGTTAGCCACTCTTTGCGAGAAATTCAGCAATTACCTCTGCAGTCATAAGTAGCATCTCAATTGACCACTGATTTTCATTACTTTCAGCGATAGCTATTGTATCGAAATCTAAATATCCTGACCCCCTCTTCCTCTTCTTAGTACTCTCAAATCTATATGTTGTAGTGGCGAAATTAATTCCTGCTGCCCCTTCAGTTGCAGACTGCCTCAATGCATTTAAAAAAATGATGCAGGAAATCATTGAGGTGCATTTTAAGTTGGAACTACTGAAAGCTTCAGTATTAAGTCTGGCAATAATGCCGTCAAGATAGCAGTCACAAACTGCCAATTCTTTTCGTAAATTGTCTAACTGAAATCTCAAAAATTGTTTAAAATCCTAATTGTAAACCTTAATGTCGAAAGTTTTCATCTCGATCTGATAGTTCCTGAGACCAAACTAGGGGGCACCATGGGAGATGTCCATCAACAATCTTAATTCAAGTTCCAAAAAAAAAAAAAAGAAACAAAATCTTAATTCCATTGATCCCTTCTAGGATGAGTGCAACCGACACCTCTCTTACATGGAGAGACAAGCAGAGGCCGTCCCAAAGGTTCATGATCTGCTCGCTGGAGATGAACTTGCAGCTGCTTAGTCAACCGGTGATGCAAAGGAGATGGTCGAACCCATTACAGTGGAAGATGCCGTGGAGGAGGTTAGGTTAAACTATTAATTTATTTCAAACCTTCCACAAATCTCAAAATAAAACATATTTCATCAAAGGTTAGGTTAAAGTTAACCTAGCTCTCAGCAATCCCAACAAAATATAAAATATTAATAGGTACTGAAAATATTGACACCAAAAAACGGAAGGTGCAAATTCACTAACTATATGATTATAATAAAGAAAATGAATTTCTATAAACCTAAAAGTAAGTTTATTCTGGTTTCAGGATATTACAGAATTTTTATGATTATTATTCTGAAGTCACCAATAGAATTAAAATGCAATTACAACTCAAAGTGTGTAATTGGTAATGATCTTGCAGAACGATATTACAAAATTTTTATGATTATCATACAGTCACCAATAGAATTAAAATTCAATTACAACTTAGAGGGTGTGATTGGTAATAATCATGCAGAATGATAAATAAAAGAAGGTAGACAGCCATTACCCGATGGCAGTGGCACTCCAAGATGCTACATTGTAAATAACTTTGCTGCCATCCCAAGCCTTCCGAAGCTTGCTCTTTTTCTTTTTCACAGAGAACGTCTTACAAAGAGCTGGTGAAGATGATATAGGTATTGAAATTAGCACATTGGCAATATTCGTGGTTTATGATGAGAACTCACCTTCTTGAAGCTGATTTGGAGTTAATTCCTGCAAACATAACAAAATACATAAAATCCTACAGTGGTATATCAAATTGAAAAGATAGTTTGAACCAGAACACATTTGAGCAAAATGATACTATCTAATGGATTAGTTTGGCAGATATCTCTCGATTCAGTGGCAGTGAAGTTCAATTTTCAAGGAAGTGGAGTTCCAGGAGCTATATTAGCAATATTAAAAAAAAGCTTATTGTTGAAACTGTAGTTGTACTATATCAGTAACTGTAAGTGTGTAACATAGCCATCAAATGTTGTCACTTTCTTGCTCACACTACAGTTTGATATGCGATTCATTTTGTATAGCCTCAATGGCACTGCAATCGCATGATCCTGAACGAATTGTGTTTTAGATAACAAAAGATGGTCATTTATGTACCCAAGTTCTAACAAACCTTGACCAGCATATAAAAAAAACCTCATTTTCTAAATCATAGAAGAGTACTGTGAATGCCTTACGGCAAAATTGGAAAAGGCCGTTCAAGAATAATTTCAATTTACAACAGGCCCTCAAAGGAAATGTATTCTCAGATACTGCCAACAGCTTTGAAGAAAGCATTTAAATGACTATTAACCCCTCCAAACAAAGTTCCAGCAGCCAAACTATATGTCATACATCATCTATAATTCTATTATGCGGGTCAAAGGAAATAGGAATCCCCCAAACTTCTGAAATTGTAAAAACTCATTAAAGAACATCAAAGGGTGTTATGCTTAGAAGAAAAACAAAGGCTTACGAAACTTAAAGCAGCACAAGAAAATGTTGTCAGCATTTAATACAATTCAAGTAGTAACTATGACGTTAAAGAGTTTGAAAAGATTAACAGAACACTAACTCATCTCATGAATACTAGAAATCCATGAGCTTTTTTATCCCAGGATCACCACATGAAAGCAGATTAAAGATACTCGTCATCTCAACGTTCTTTCAGATATCACGATATCTTTAAAACGAATAGCCCAAAATTATCATTTTTGACCTTTTACTCTATCATTGAACCAGTCTATAACATTTTTAGCTTCGCAAAAAGTTCATAAAAAAAGAAAAATGGTAAGGAGTAATCATTTACTATTACAATAGCAACTAGTCTTAATTCCAAATTAGTTTAATCACTTTAATACTGTTAGATTCCATATAATTCACTCGTACACAAGCATTGATGCATAAACAATTTGTACCTTTATAATGATGTCCATCACAAGAAGTAAGAAAAATATCTTTATTAGGGTCCATCTGGTGCTAGGACAAAAGAAGCCAAAAGAATTGATTTAAAAAACTCAAATTCAACACAAAAACCCAACAATACAAAAATGTTATTTCACATTTTCCAAACTCCAACATAAAAAACTAATTTCCTTTTAAATCCTACACATATTTCAATTCAGTCATTAACTTAACTTCATGTCCCATACTATTTCTTACATAAAACCTTAACTTTATTTCATAGCTAACACAGTCAACCAATGCATGAAAAATTTGCAAAGAAACAAACATCCCACCAAACAGAACCTGAAACTTGGTAAGCTGACGTACTTTAGAATCTTTCAGTGAAAGAAGGTAAGCAGCCATGAAGCATGCAATTCCATCCACTATATCCTCTTGCCTGACAAGAACATAACCATCTTCATCTGATTCATTATCCACTAGAATATGTTTATCATCCCATAAATCCTTGGGAGTAATCAAATCCCAAGTACTATCATCTGGTAAAATATGCAAAGGAAGTCAGTTACAACGCTTCATGCAAACAGATAACAATATAATGTATATGCATGAGTGAGAAAATACAGTTTTGTGAGTTGATGAGTTGATGCTTATAACACCTTACAATAAACAGCACATACCAGAAATATTGTTGGAAACAGACATATGCATGCTCCCAAGTTTTTCAAGAAAGACTTGCGATTCAACCCTAGACTTGAGAAGATCACATAACTGCAACAAAATAAAACATACATTCAATGAAAGCCCACTTCCAAAATATATTCAGCATTATTTATTTTTTAGAAAACAATATATTCAGCATTATGAGAAAGTTAAATCTTTACAATTACCAACTATTTGATTTCCAAATGGCAAGACAAATCCTTATTACATAATTACATCATGGAAAGAAATATAACAGCAAATTCTATAAAAATTCAACGTTATCATACATTAAGATAATAAAGTTATCATTCTAACGGATGGTCAAGTATTCGGACTATCATTAATGAAATTCAGGTGTATCTAGTATCAACACAATCAACTTAAACATGCATTCACCCTGACTGAAGCAATTTAATTGGCTGAGCACGTATGTGGTATGTCTAGTATGCAAATAGCAATTGAATAGCCACAAATACATACAAATTATCGATGGTCTGTAAATCCAGTAAGATTCAAGTGTAGCTTTGATAAAGCTCATTACGTGGCAATTCATTTAACATTACGGTAGCACTGCTATTTTCACTAAGAAAATTTATCATAAAGTATGTTCCTTGTTGTGGGTTACATCAAGTTCAGTAGTTTTGATCTAGCAGTCAAGTTACAATAAATACCAGAAAATTTCATAAAGGGCAAACTTAAATCATAAAAAGGGGAACTGGTTTGAATCTCTCAACATGGATGGAGGGATGGTCATGCAAAAGGGAAAGGAAAGAAAACATTTCATCTTTCTTACTAGAACTTATTTGAACCTCAGAAAGTGGGAAATCTGATGAAAACATAGCAGCAATAGTATGTACACATTCAGTAATTATTCAACATCTATTTCTTAATGTGGTATTCTCCTAGGCTAGTAAGGAAAGAGCTTGTCTGAATACTAGAGGATCTCAAATCTGAACCACAACTCCACAATTTTCAAGTGGGGCGGTGAAAATTGTGATATTCTAGGATAAATAAAAAAACTATTTTTTAATTCGATGCATGTAGATGGTTCTAGAGAAATGCTTCTGGTATGTTGTGCGATAAAAAAATTTCATCCATACTTAAGGGTAAATTTTATAAAAATGTAGTAAGACCAGCAATGATATATGGTGCTGAATGCTAGCATGTAAAGAAGAAACATACAAATAAAATAAATATTGCAGAAATGAGGATGCTAAGATGAATGTGTGGATATACATGAAAGGATAAAATGAGAAATGAGTATATCCGAAAGAAAGTTGGTGTTGCACCAATTGAGGATAAACTTAGAGAAAGTCAGCTTAGATGGTTTGGACATATAAATCGTAGGCTGATTGAAGCTCCAATTAAAAAAATCGAGTTATTAGATCTTGCCCAAGTACAAAGAGAAAGAGGGAGACCAAAAAAGACATGACAAAAAACTATAAGGAATGATCTTAATTACTTAGACTTAGATAAGAATTTGTTAATTGATAGAGCACAATGAAAAAAAGGATTCATGTAGTTGATCCCACCTAGTGGGATTAAGGCTTAGTTGTTATTGTTTTTGTTGATGCATGTAGATGGTGAATATAAATGTGTTAACATGACTCAAATGCTTGAATCATAAAAATTCTACCTGTAGTATGACTCTGCTTCTATTGTTGGAAGCATGTAATCATGGAATAGTATTGTAATGATAATTGTAACATCACCTAATGCACTGAAATAAGTTCAGGAAGATCGGTTTTAAAAAAAAAAGTTCAGGAAGAACAGCAGAAAAGCACGATGCAAAATCATGTCCAGAAATAGTATTTTAGTTCCAGGAAAAACATCCATCACCGTTGAGGTCAAACACCCGATAGTAGTTCATTGCATCTAGTTATCAGACTACTGCAGAATAAAATATGTTAATTTTGGAATCTTTTAAAAGATTAACTTTGATAATAGCATCAACTGTATAACTACCATATACAACTTAAAATATACACACTAAATACTGGTTAAGCAGCCACTAACAAAAACAATAAATGCAATGCACATTTCATGTCACCAAGCCGTTGTTGAAAATACTCCATATTACAGTGAGATGATTCATCAAACATGAGACATCATTGATTGATCGTCTGCAACGTCAGTCATTTTCATATTCAAACATGAGACATGATTAACATAATCTCTGAGGGTCTCATCAGGTCCCTACTTGATCATCAGTAGTTCCAAAATGGTTTAGTTGGCATGTAGCTAATCTTATTTTAAAGCCCCTAGAAAATTGGTTGAAGTTTTGAATTAAACCAGGTGATAGTTTTTTGAAACTTCCAAGTGGTAGCTGATATGACTATTCCGCATCAATTTTGATAAAAGTATTACCAAACAATAAACAGTTGTAAGCATCGGAGAAAATTTCTCTTGCCCATAAGGAGTTCTCAAAACGACACATGTTGGGCCAAATTGGCCTTCCCATTGTAATTGCTAAAGTTGAAGTTTTATATCTTCGAGGAATATAGAGCATCACTATGATTGTCACTGGTTGGATAAAACATTTCAGGTTGCTACCCCATTCCATCATCTTCACTAGCCTCTTAAGAGCCAAAGTCAAGTTGTTCATGACGAGGGGCAATACGAGGGTGGATTTACTATTGTGGAGGTGTTGGTGTTTTTGTGGTAGGTGTTGGTGTTTTTGTGGTAGGTGTTTGGTGGGTTGGTCTTGGACGGGGAGTTTGTCGGTTGTTTTCTAAGTAGTCGATTTTTATTGCAAATAGATAATTGGAGAATGTTCATGTTCATGAATGTCATGTTCTTGATAGATATGGCGATAGGTTGTTCGGTAGGATTGGGTTAGAAGATGAGATTGGACTAATATTCAATCAACTTGGTTTTGAATGAAAATCATTTTCTTCTAAATTGACCGTGTTGGGATATGAGTTGGGTTTCAGCAAGATTCTCAATTGATGCACCAAATTTTTGACGAAAAGTGTCATCACCAGATCAAATGGAGAAGAAAAATAAAGAGATCTTGATAATAATAAAAAAAATAAAAAAGTAGAAATTTTTTGTATCTGGTTTGAAAATTTTTGGCCAATGTTGAAATAAGCACATGATAAAAGAATAAAGTTTGTAATTAAAAGTTGTATAACGTGTCAAATAAAGTTGATGATCATATTGAAAATTGTGTGAGAAGTGAAATAAAATTAATTTTTATGTTAAAATTCGTGTACTTTTTTTTGAAATTATTGTAACATGTGATAAAATAATCTAATTTTTTCAATTAATGATGAAAAAATTTCAAGACAGAGAACTTATTTCATTGAACCAAATAGATCCTTATGTGATCAGAAGCAATAACTCTATCTGTTACCATGGTGCTTTTTATCAAAATCTTTTTACCCACTCGAGAAACGGATTTATCTCATTAAAAGATAAGACCACTTATTTTCCCCTTGAAAGGTGCCAAACTGAAATAGTCGGAACAGTTTCAGTTTAACAAACATGTTCTCCATAGTTTTTTTTTTTTTTATAAAACACTCCATAATTGTTTGTCAAACTGTTCATGACTTTTTTGTCTATCTAGATTAAATAGCCAAAATTGTGATCAACAAATGGTTATATGTCTAGCATACGGGCTGAATGCAGAAATTTGTTTTAGAACGCTGTGTATAAACAAGTCCTTAAGCTTTGGGATAATATCACTTTCAGAAAGGAAGCTTTAAAACTAGGATAAATCGCTCAGACAAGATAACTAACTTTCCACAAAGCAGCTTCAAACAAGAAAAACGTTTTCATTCAACTGTATGACGATTGAAATCGCAGCATACAGATCAAGACGTTAGGGCATCTAGATCAAGGTAGAAGGACACAATCATGACCAGATAAGAAATAGCAGGATCCATATAAACTGGAAGATAGGACTGGCAGCACAAAAGCGTCATAGTCCTCACCTCGTCGGCCTCTTCATCAACTGCAGAAGGTGTATCGGACCGATTCGTTCCGTCATCCACCTCCTCTTCAGCGACGTCGCCATCGACTTCGGCCTTTTTGAGCAGCTCAAGGGACCTCTGACACTGTTTCAGCACCGCCTCTAGCGTCTTCCTTCGGACGCGGACCTCCTCCGCTGAGCCGACCTCAGGATGAGAAGGCCCCGCCGCTTCCACTGCATCCACTGCCACCGCAGATCCCATGATGCCCTAAAAAAAGTAAGAGGCGGGATACAGAGATTAGGGTTTCGATCGACAGAAGGCAGAAGGCCGACCCCCAGGAGAGAGATGACGGAGAAGGTGGAAGGCGCGCTTCCCCACTCCCGCTCGATCGGGCTACCTTCGTTACTTCTCTGACATTGTTGAATCTCTGCCTTCAATTGTCTCTGTTCTCCGCCGTCGACCGCGTCCGAAATTTGTACGTCAGGTGTAGTAGTTTAATGGAGAGTAATGCTACATATTTTTAATATTTTTTATAAAATATAAATAATTTTTTTTTATAAAATATAAATAATTTTATATAATATTATTATCAAAAAAAAAATAACGAAGTTGCTATTCAAAATAAAAAACATATTAAAGTGAATTTTTTATGTGTATAAATAACATTATTTATTGCATAAGAAATATTATTTATGTATAGGTTAAATTAGACGCATGCTCTTAAATTTAGAACATATTATCACATGAGTTTATATTTTCAAAATTTTAATATTTAAATTTTTGAGTTTGAATATAATTCTCAAATAAATTTTTCTAATTTTTTATTATTATAATTTTTAAAAAAAATTATTTTATTTTTTTCTTTCTCATCCCTTCCTTTTTTCTTCAAAAATTCTAAATAATTATAATTTAATTCTCTAATTTTTCTTAGTCATAATTTTATGTCTTAATTTGCAATAAAATTTATAATTTTAACTCTTAATTTTTTTAGTCTTGATCATATGTTCTAAGAAGTTGCAATTTGATTTCCAAATTTATCATTGTTTTAATTTTAAGTTCTAATTCCTTATAATAAAAATTATAATTTAGTAATTTAATTTCTTTTGATCTTAGTCTTGAGTCCTAAAAAAGTTCAATTTAATCTCTCAATTTTTTTGGACTTCATTTTAAATCATTTTCAGAATTAAATTATTTTAATATGCTAAAAAAAGATTTTTCCTTGCTTAAAATTCTGTCCTTGCTGAAGAATCACATTCCTTCACTTGAAAGTGCATGAATTACACCATGTGTCTCCTGCCTCTTTCCTCTGCACTTTTCATTTTTTTTTTTTTGAAAATTTTCCTCTGCTCTTTTCAACATTACTGGCATGTGCAAGCCTTGTTTGGTAACCATACAGACAAAAAAATATTTTATTAATATTTTAAATTTATTATAAATTTTTATAATTTTATTTTATATTTAATATAAATTTTAATTTAAAAAATCAGCTTTATTTCATATTCAATATAAATTTTACTATTAAAATTAACTTTATTTCATATTTTTCACATCTCTTAATATTAAAATAATTTTCTTTCCTATCAACTCTGTAAAATAAAATATTTTCTCTTTTTTTATCTAAAAATAACTCCCAACCAAACAAGATAAGTATAAGTATCTGTTTAAGAAAGAGATTAATTTGATCATGATATAAAAATTATAAGTTTATTTTGAATAATAAAAATAAAATTAATTATATTTAAATTTATGTAAGATGTAAAATAAAAATTAATTAATGAATTAAAATTAATATAAGATATAAAGTAAAGTGAATTTTTTATAAAAATAATTACCTACATGTCATACCATTTAGTTTTATTTATGCATTACCTATCCATTTTTAGTTAATTACGCTATGCACACTCAAAATATTACAAAATCTTACATACACACACTTGAGTTAAAATTTAGTTAAAATTTATTTGAAAAAAAAAAATATTTTGTTAGTAAATCATTAAAATTATATTTTTTATCCTTAATAATACATATATCTTTCTTCCTTAATGCCACACTAAAGTACTGATCTATCTTAAAATCAATTTACGTCACAGATGTCTTCTTCCCTTGCCACTATCGAAACATCAAAATTTTAAAATTTTCACTCAAAATATATTTAAATATTCTTAAAATAATATAATGAACGACTCAGATTTTTTTTAATCTAATTATAGTTAGGTTATTGAAAAATTATGATTACTTATTATAATAAAAACAAGTTAAAGTGTGTGTATGTAAGATTTTATAATGTTTTGAGTATGTATAGCGTAATTAACTAAGAATGGATGGATAATGAATAAATAAAGCTAAATAGTGTGACATGTAGGTAATTATTTTTTTTTATATTAAAATTATATAAGACGTGATATAAATTAATTTAATATTATTTATTTTATGATGAATGAACTGTTTTGACCTTGGGTATGGCTAAAATAATCTTAAGACCAAACAGATCCTTTAAGGCCCCGTTTGTTTACAAGTTTAAAATTAACCTAGTTTAATTTTAACCTGACATATCACATCACACATAAAATTTAATATTAAAAATTAATTTTATTTCACATCCTACACACATTACTAAAATAATAACTAACTTATATCACATCCCTCACATATCCCAACATAATAACTAACTTTATTTCACATCATTCACAACTTTCAATAAAAATTATCTTTATCCAAGTTTAATTTTAACCTTGTTAAATTTAACCTTACAAACAAACAGACCCGGAGTTGAATACCAGACTTTTGCTTAGTTGTAATTTATTTGATTATGCATTTTTCTATCTGCTAGAAAAGATTCCATCAGTTTTTTTTTTTTTTGAAAATTCATTCCATCAACTTTCAGCATGCTCTCAAAACGTAAAAAAATTACAAAAGATGATCCTGAAAATTAATAAGAGACATTAAGTAGTAATAATAATAATAATAATAATAATAAGAGGAAAAAATTATAGTTTTGTATAAAACATAAGTAAAACCAAAACAGTAGCAAAATATTTGTCATATAGAAAGAGTTGTATAGAAAGGAAATAGAGATGAAACTTTTTCAACCATGCTGGTGTTTATCCTCGTTAACAAAAACTGTCAACAAAAACAAAAAATATCGTTAAATAGTTTCTCGAGTATCAAAATATCCCTCCTTCAACCTATAAAACCCGATCCGTTATTATTTTCTTCTCTTTTCTGGATGTTGTTCATAGGCTAGTAGGGATCACCGACTGCTAGTGGTCTTCCAGCAAGTTGAACTCAAAGATATGTCAAATAACAATTTTTTGTTGTTAATTAATCTCAAAATTTATATTCTTCTCCATCTTCTTCCATATATAGTCCTCTGTATTTGATTTGAATTTTTTTATAAACAAAAAACATATATTTTATTTTTTAGGTTTAATAAAAAAATATTTTAATATTAAAAAGTATATAAAATATAAAATAAATTAATTATAATATTTGTATTTGTGCTAGATGTGAAATAAAGTTAATTTTTACGATTAAAATTTATATTGGATCAAGAAAAAACTCGAACTAAATAAAATCAAAAGCTAGTAAAAATATTAGTCTTCACAATTTGTGTCCTTTCTCTTCATCCAAACTCCTTTTTTCTATTAGTTTATTTTATTAGAACACTACCACAACCCCAAACAAATATATTTTCAAGAACAAATATTACAAATGCAACAAAAGCTATGCGGTGCGAACATCTGAGAGCAGAGCGAGAGTGCACAAAATAAAGATCATCTTTATTATGCTTGTTCGGGCAACAAATCCGTTTTTTTTTTTTAAAAACAGCAATTTTTTAAAATGGTGGGAACCAGAGGGACTTATTATTGTCGAGTGATGAACTTTCATGATAAGGGACTTGCAAGAACTTTAGTCGAACAATGCCTTAGTTTATTCAAAGATCAAATCAGATGGAAGTCGTGCTAAAATCATTAATCATTTCGCTGCTATTGATAAATGTATTTCTGGTCCTAGAAAATCTGGTTCATCTAGCTAAATAGGAACTTCTGCTGTAATTTGCCTTATCTGCAGTGTTTTGATTATGTGCATTTGACTTTTAAAAGGAATTATTTCCTTTCTGTATAAATTTTTGATATATTATAACTCACGCATGCAGATTTATGCATTCCAAAAAGCTTTTCAGCCTGAACACATTAGTATTTGTGTCTACATTATTCCAGATGTTCTGCTACCTGGATCTCTACAGACAGTTTGATTCAATGAACAACATTCAGTCCAGTAGCTACTTTAACTTCTGTTAACACGTGATTCCTGCGCTGTATCCCGGCCGTACACGTGGCGCCTGGCTGGCCTCCAGTTACTTTCATTCATTTGTTAACTCCTCTGTTCTTACAGGTTCTTGACCGGGTCTAACCCCGGCCACGAGGATTCACCTAGCCTCGTCCACGACGAGTCAGGATCATCCTTGGTAACGTTGGGCACGAGGTTACAAAGCGGTGCCTGTCACAATCAGCTTGACCCGACCGCGCCATTTCCCGTACAAAGCACCTTTTTTAGACCCACAAACCAAGGATCCGCATGCTCCAGCCGTCACGGATCCCCAGAGGAAGTACCAATATTAAAAGATAGTACCCTCCTTTCGCGGCTTCCGGCCCCTCCAGCGGCCGACAAGCGGCGCAGACCCAGAGCTTGTCCACCTCCTTCCCTCCGAAAAACCAGGATAAAGCTATGCACTCCATCGCCTACAAATACCCTGGAACAGTTTCCAGGCAGAAGGGGGATCAATCGGAGAGAGGAGAAAAGATACCCTCATTGTATCAGAGCCCCAACTGAGGAGCTCTCTCTCTTCTTTCCTTTCTCTTTCAGAAGCACTGTATTAGCCTTTGCGGCTACTTTATTCCATCAGTAAACCTTCTTCGTTGATAGCCCGGTGGACGTAGAGGATTTCCTCCCTGAACCACCTTAAATTTCTGTGTGTTCTTCTGTATGCCCTGAACTCTCTCTCTCCCTCTCTCTTCCTTAAGCTTCCATTAACAGGCTTGTCCCCTGCGCGCCGCCGTCTCCTGAAACTCTCTTTCTCTTTCGGTGTTCCTTGGGATCCTCTACATCCTACGTCAACTACTTCAAAATAAAAACATTTGATCTAAACACATAGGAATCTGAGAGTTACAAAGCAGAACTATTCAGTCATCTAAGCTTCTCAAAACTAACAACTTCACTTGTCTGATTCTAAAATGGAGTTGTACGACGGAAAAAAATAGCCGTTAAAATCCCTGATCATTCAAAAAATGGAGTTGTATGACCATTAAACACACCATCACAAAACTGCAGGGGGCTTATCGGATTATAATATCTTTAGTAGAAAGGACTAGACAATTTCTGAGACTCTTTCGTAAAGCTCGCTAACGAAAAGATGCCCTTTTTGGATGACTGCTTTGGCATCACAGGAATCTTCATACGGAATTCCGGCTAAGGCGCTTGACCAACTATGCATCTCCCTATCAGACGGCTCAATGTCACTACAGTTATCTATGGACAGGCTTTCCTTATCTGCAACACACTCGTCCATTTGTTCATCCTCATCAAAACATTCATCCTCGCTGATTTTTGCTATTTCTTCATTCATTAATTCTTCTTCATATGAAGAAGCATCTGATTCCTCGACTAACTGAGTGCGATCTTTTGCCTAGTGAGCTTCTATACCTCATAATAGTTTGTCAACGACATCATGTCCAAGATCGCTCTGATTTTGTTGGGATTCGCTTCGACTCCCTAAACAAGTACAATGAATCCCAGAAGCTTGAGAGCAACACAAAGTGGCATTTTTCAGGTTTTAGCTTCATATTTTTCTCCCGAAGAATTTGGAACATCTTTTTGAGTTCTTGGAGGTGTTGCTCGACCTGATAGTTTGGAGAAGATGAACAGATGGTCTAGCAAGTACAAATGCATGAGGCGATTTCGACTGAACTGACCAGAAAGTTCAGTTTGGTGAGGCGGACAGTCCGACATAGCTAAGTAATGAACTAGTATGGATTGTCTTTGAAATTAATTGATCTATTGTTTCAACCCAAAGGCGTTTTAAAGCATGCTATTATTATTTGATATGAGTTATACTTTGTAAACATACATGAACTATATCTCAAGATAGAACGACAAGTAATGAGAGCGTCTATGAAATTAGTACTACCAAATGATGTTATTTTGTTTTTATATTGATGTAGTGGCGACAACTATAAAGATAATTGGGAACTCGTAAAGGACACTTTTTTATGGAATGTAAGCGACTCATTTGACTAGTAGAATAATGAACCATGAGGTGTATGAACATCAGGTGACTACGCTAAAATACAATGAGGTGATTTGATGTACCTTGTAAGGCGTTGACTACAAGATGACACACAGTGATGTGGTGAACCACGAGATAAAAACCCATTGGATGGTTTAATTGAGGCAGGCGTAGGTTCGTGCACGAAGAACAGACAAGCGAATCGGCGCCGGCGTCTTCAGCAGTTCAGCGGCACGACAGGGCAGCGTACGACCGATCAGAGAAGTCCCAGGTCCTCTAGGGCTGAACTTGACGGTGACATTCCAAATAGGTCCCCCTACTTGTTGCCGCTCCATATATAAATCCAATAATGACTTAATTTGAATCATTTGTAAATTTAGAGATAAAAAAATGTTTTATTAAATTTTTTTTTTATATCTAACATAAATTTTCATGTAATACATCAAATTTATTTCTCATTTAATATAAAATATAATAAAGTTTTAATTTTTATTTCATATTATTACATAAATTTTAAATATATATAATATATATGTTTTACTCTTCTAAAAATAACTCTTTTAATTAAATGAGAGCTTTAAAGATTAATGATGACTAATGAGGGTGAGGGGGAGGGAAAGAGATAAAGGGGAATTCATGCCATTTATTGCATTTTACGTTTGTTTGTCTAACGATAAAAAGAGTTTTTATTTATATATAAATAAATAATAAATACATTTTATGATAAATGTGGAGAAAATTATTAGATTTTATTGTGTATCACATCAAATATTTAGTATTCTATACGCACAAAATGTATCTGATGTATTAATATTCATTGAACTATCATTTTGATTTCTATATTTTGTATATATTTTGTTTCATATATTCTTTTTTAATAGTTATAATAAAGAAAAATTCGTCTAAATTATAAAAAATATTAATTATGTAAAATAAATACATTGCAAAATATATACAAATTAAACTAAACAAAATAATTAATAGAATTAGCCCTGATTGAATTTAATAATTTCTCCTAAAGTTTTTATTATGTTGAATATTTTCAATTGGGAATATTTTTAATTAACCACAACAATCATTCACGGTCAGGGTTCCATTTATGCGGAATACGATTTATTAGGTTGACCGTGCCTTCAGCACGGTCGACTTGCGCTGACGGAGCCGCACTTGCTTCGAGCTTGCCCTGATGTGCACGTGTAACGAATGGCACACGGTCGACCTTGCGCTGACGAGGCCGCACTTGCTTTGAGCTTGCCCTGCTGTGCACGTGTAACGAATGGCTTAGGTTGGCTAATTCAACTGTGACGCTGTTTGGTACTACACAGGAGATCTGCCAATCGACTATTCCCGCTTCTTCTCGAAGCTCGGTGCATCTTCATGCGCCTGCAGGATCGGAGAATGATCGGGCCGTTGATTCCGTCTTCTGATCAATTCTTGCGTTCAGATTAGCGTACGAAGGCGTGTCAAAAAATGAAATGAATACCATCACAAATTTTGGAAAAATTACTTATGCTAATACGATCGTATAATATTTGAATATTATATAAATAACACTCAATTAATATTTATTAAAAAAATAAAGTATATTAAATATTTTATTTATAAGCCATTCTCACTGATATTAGTATTTCGTTATTATAATTCGATCACCACTAGCCACCATATATTGGTGGCCATCAAGGTTTTGAAAATCGGACCGACTTCAGAACCGGTAGACTGAAAGGTTCAAAGTTCAATGGTCGAATCGGGGTCGAACCAGGGTCGAACCGGAATAAAGTAAAAATTAAAAAAATTAATAAAATATAATATAAATATAGTTAAGATATATATTATTCACACATCAACACAATAATTAGACATAAAATGAATGTTTAATAATTGAATTTAACAAATAATATCTTATGTCAATAACTCAAATAATTTCAAGCAAATCGAAATAACAATAATCCAACAAAATATTCGCAAATCACAAATTGAATATAATATTTAGTACATCATTAAAAGATCTGAACAAATGTATGCTTTATCAATATTAAATACTAAATCATTTCATCATTTTATATCACTAAAATACTAAAATACTAAATCATTTTGAAAGGATGAGGGCTGGAGAGGAGAGTGCAAGGCAAGAAAAATCGCGAGTTCATGACTGTCGTGCGAGTAGAGGCCACAGAACGGAAGCTGAGTTAGGGATCCAGAGTTTAGGAATTTTTTTTTTAAAATTTTAAACTCAACCGGTCTAACCGTACTGATTCACCGGTTGACCGGTTGAACCGCAGTTTAGACCGGTTCTTACCGGTTTTAAGCGGATCCGGTTATAAAATTAAACCGGACCGGTTGGCTGACCGGTTCACGATTCGACCGGTTAAACCGGCCGGTCTGGTCCGATTTTTAAAGCCTTGGTGGCCACCATCGGTTGGCTACTACCGACAACTACATTATTGGCCATCGCCAATGGCCATATCGCCTATTGCTGGCCACCGGGCATCACTAGTAGCCTCCATGATCGTTGTCATAGATATTTAAGTTAGATTAATTATAATTTAATTATGATAGTTTTGTAGGAATCAACAGATATAAAATATTACTCAAAAATCAAACTTTCATTAATTTCACAAATAAATTAAATTACAGTTTTGTATTCACAATTCTTCATTCTTTAGGTTTCAAGAGCCAATTAATTGTACCATCAAAAATGATAATAATCAATTAATCATGATAGTCATCTAATTCAATAAACGAGTTTGATTTCGAGTGAGTCCACGTACATTATATAATAAATATATTACCAGTAATTTTCCCAATAATTCAACTACCGCAATCTTAATCTAGGTGGTATGTGTATTTTTTTAGATTTATTTCAAAAAAAATTTGAATGAAATTGGTGCACAAAGCAGAAGAAAGTTTGTCGAACAAATGAAAAAGTCGTGAAAAATATGGTAGGTCTTATTCACAAAAAATGTATCATGCTTCATCTCCTAAGGAGTTGATAGAGTTTAAGAAGTCTATTAATTAACAGTCTCCCTAATTCTCAATAATGTACATTAAAAAAAAAAATTACAAAGAAAAGATTTTTTATATTTATTCTTTGTATTAATTTTTTTACTTTTTTTACTATTTATTTAAATCGTTAAGTCTGATATTGTGAGTTTTCTCTATCAAATGATTATTTTGCTTACAAAATTCTATGGTGTTGATTTTTATTTTTAAATTTTTTATTGTTTCAATCTTTTAATTCTTTTGGTTTATTGATGATTTTTTTAAAATCAGAATTTAAAAAAAATATAATGATGACAAGCCAAACTCAAGTTAAATTTATATTAAAAAAAAATCTTTTTTATAGACAAATAATAGCAAATTAACATACAGTGTGAGGGAGGCCCAGCACATCTCTTTAAGCCTTATTTAACGCGAGAATCAAAATGTTATTAATTTAAATAATAAAAATAAATAAATAATTTTTTAATCATTTTATATAAATTTTAATATAAACAAATATTATTTTAATTCACATATTTAATAATTTTTTAATAAAAATATTAATTTTATTTCACATTCTGGATCAAAATATTTGATTTGAATATTTTGGTATTCTATATAATAAAATTAATTTTTTTATTAAAAAATATTTAATATGTGAAATAAAATAAATATTTAAATATTAAAATTTATATAAGATAATTAAAAAAAAATATTTATTATTATTATTATTATTATTATTTTAAAATTAGTATTATTGTAGTGGTAATTTTAATTCTTGTGCCTTTACGCTTTAACCAGCGTTGAGATCATCGCCCGATTGAAGGCGTCAGAGCCCTACTGCGTAATATTGACGCGATTCATAATTAAAAAGATTAAAAAATTATTCACATAAAATTTGTAAAACAGCGGAATCCAGCTTTATGATTGCCGCCCTTCGTTCCTTTTTAATAAATTATTTGCATTTATTACTTTTTCCCCATAAAAATATACTCAGCGTTATTTGTCTCTCTCTCTCTCTCTTTTTTTTTTATATAAAGTTGTTTGTTTTGTTATACATAAGTAATAACAAAATCTCTAAAAAATAATAATTGTTGCCGTAAGATATAGGGATCCCAAGAAACACCAAAAAAGAAAAAGAGTCCTAAGAGACGACGACGCGCAGAAGAATAAACCTGATGATTGAGGCTTAACAGAGAGAGAGTTCAGAGCATCCAGAAGAGCACACAATAATTTAAGGTGGTTCAGGGAGGAAATTCCTTACGTCTACCGAGCGATCAACGAAAAGACTTCACTAAAGGAAAAAAGATAGCCGTGAGGGCTAATACAAAGAGCTTACAAGGGGAAGAGAGAGAAAGAAAGAGAAAGAGAGAGGTTTTCTTGTTCTCAAGCTCCTGTTTTACAAGAGGTGATAGAGAAGGGATTCTACTCTTCTTGGGCACTCGATTCTTTTTTGAATCCCCTGCCTGAAGACTGTTCAGGGGTATTTGTAGGCAGCGGATGGTGTAGCTTCATCCTGGTTTTTCGGAGAAAAGGAGATGACCAAACTCTGGGTTCGCGCCGCTTGTCGGCCGCCGGAGGGGCCAGAAGCCGCGAAAGGAGGATGCTATCTTTTAATATTGGTACTACTTTTGGGGATCCGTGGTAGCTGGGGCATGCGAATCCTTGATTTGCGGGTTTGAAACAAGTGCCTTGTATGGGGAACGGTGCGCTCGGGTCAAGCTGATTGTGACAAGCACCGCTTTGTAATATCGTCCTCGACGTTACCAGGGATGGTCCTGGCTCGTCGTGGTCGAGGCTTGGTTGAACCCTCGTGTCCGAGGTTTGACCGAGGTCTGACCTGTGAGAGCAAATAGATGGATTAGTTAAAATGAATAAAAACTGAAGGTCAGCTAAGCGCCACGTATATGGCAGAGATGCAGCGCTGGAACCACGTGTTAACAATAAAAATATTTTAATTTTTCTAATTAGAGGCAAAATGCTAACATCTTGTATTTCAAGTTATGAATATGCAATTTTTTTCATAGAAGAATATGCAAAAAATTTAAAATTAAAGTAATGTAATATCACTCTTATTTCTTATTATAATGTACTAGCAATAGAATTAAGATATCAAACAAGTTAAATTTTGTGATAATTTTGTATGCATTAATAATTAATAATATGTTTTTTTGGAAGAAATTCGTGCATTATCTTGAATATATAAATTTTTTTATAAAAGAATATACATGTTACATGCTAAATTAATAATTTTACTACTCCAGCCCAAGCACGCTTAACTATGATGTTTTCTACCACTAGCCTCACAATTTTATCCCAAAAAGCGCCTCTACTATTTGAGATCACGTTATCTACTTATACAACTCAGGATCTTTCTTCTTTTTTGATGTGAAATGATTCATTCCTGTGCCCCTCTCACCACTCATTATTCGAGCTAGAAGCCTGTCAGGAGCTGCACTTTGCCTCAGTGATTCCTTTCTCTTAGGACATCACCGTGATCACTTCCCGCCCTCTTCGGCCACGGGCGTCACAGTATATTTGAATATTAGGTCCTAAGTTTAAACCACATCACCAAACTTTTTTAGTGGAATAATAGAAATTGTAGCTGCAAAATAATAAAAGAACTCTTAATTTTTATTTACCATTTGTAATTTATAATTAAATTAAATTTAGACTTTATAGCAAACCCATATTCTTCCAATTTAAATAATTGTATTTAATTATAAAATCATTTGATGCTTCTAAGACGATTTAGTGCAATATTATTTTGATATTTTATCATTTTATTTATATATTTTGACATTTAAGTGTTATATTTTGTTTGACAACTCGAGGCCAAAGAGAGCAGGGTAATATCCATATGATTAAAGTATTTCTCATTTATTTTTTTAGGAAAACTTACTAATAGGTTTCTATAATTTGCCTTTAATAATATTTTGGCCTATATATATTTTTTTTAAAAATATTCATTTAGATTCATAACTAAAATCATTGGGACTATTAAATTTCTTAGGTCCCTATTTTAAATTATAAAAATCTAAATTAAGAATTTTAAAAAAATGTTATGAACTTAAATGAAAAATTTTGAAAAATATAAACCAAATATAATTATAAATAAATTGTAAAGATATAATTTATTTATTTTTACACAATCTAATTGCATATTTTTGTTAAAAAAATGATTTGTAGCCTTCATAAATTTTTTTTTAATTTTAAACTCAATTAGGAGCAGTAGTACCATGTAAATAAAAAAGAAATTAATTTTATCCAAGTGATATTATTATCACATATAAAAATTTTAATTAGTTTTAATATTTAGTATGATTTATGAGAGGCGCATACAGCCGGTGCAATAGGCATTGAAATTCGCTTGGATCAGGTGCCGAAATTCCATTCTTCACGCGTCAAATTGATTGGTTCAGGTGAGCCGCGTTGGTACCAAGCTAGACCCAGCTCTCCTTTGCACCGGGGACGCATACAGCCGGCACAAGCCGCACCGTCCTCTTCCCTGTAGCCATTCCTGCAGCCACAATCTTCCTCGACTTTTCCCGTTTCTTTCGTCGTCCCATCGTCCCTTCCCCTGCTTCGACGCGAGAAAGGAGGCTATAAACTCTCATGCTTTCTCCCCTTTCTCTTCGCATTCAAGAAATAGTCATCAGATCCAGAAGAGAGAAAGCATTACATGTCCCAAAGAGCAAGCTTTCCTCACTCCTCCTCCATAGCCTTCGGCCTCCACTTCCATCTTATTTTCTCCAGTGAGATAAACCCCAACTCTGATTGGTAGAAATTCTCAATCTCTCTCTCTCAATTTTGATCGGCGAGATGGGCGTCAAGGGATTCGTGGAGGGCGGGATTGCTTCCATCGTGGCCGGGTGCTCCACGCATCCGCTGGATCTCATCAAGGTCCGAATGCAGCTGCAGGGAGAGTCGCCCGCGCCGGCGCCTGCGCTCCGGCCTGCTCTAGCCTTCCCTGGCTCCGCTGTCGCTATGCCCCACCCACCTCCCGCCCCTCGCAGACCCGGCCCTTTCGCTGTAGGAGCGCAGATCCTCCGAGCGGAGGGACCCGCAGGCCTCTTCTCCGGCGTCTCCGCCACCGTCCTCCGGCAGACCCTCTACTCCACTACTAGGATGGGCCTATACGACGTCCTCAAGACCAAGTGGTCCGGCGGCGAGGGGGGGGCGGCTGCTGCGCTTCCCCTGCATAAGAAGATCACGGCCGGGCTGATCGCCGGCGCTGTGGGCGCAGCGGTGGGAAATCCCGCGGACGTGGCTATGGTCCGGATGCAGGCCGACGGGCGGCTGCCGGCGGCCGAGCGCCGGAATTACCAGGGCGTCGGCGACGCCATCCGGCGGATGGTGCGGCAGGAAGGGGTCGGATCTCTGTGGCGGGGATCTGCGCTGACGGTGAACAGGGCGATGATCGTGACAGCGTCGCAGCTGGCGACGTACGATCAAGCGAAGGAGGCGATCCTGGCGAAAGGGATGCTCCCGGACGGGCTGCCGACGCACGTGGCGGCTAGCTTCGCGGCGGGGCTTGTGGCGGCGGCGGCGTCGAATCCGGTAGACGTGGTGAAGACGCGGGTGATGAATATGAAGGTGGAGAAGGGGGCGCCCCCGCCGTACGCCGGCGCGTTGGACTGCGCGATGAAGACGGTGAGGGCGGAGGGCCCCATGGCTCTTTACAAGGGATTCATTCCCACCGTCTCCCGCCAGGGTCCCTTCACGGTTGTCCTCTTCGTCACCCTCGAGCAGGTTCGCTCCCTCCTGAAGGACTTCTGAGTAACCGAGTTTTGCCTCCGCTCACCTCATCCGACGGTGGTGATTTGTTTAGTATTTATACCGACGATGACGATAACAAGTACGGTGATTACCGGTTTAAGATTGAGTTGCGTAATTTTGTTACTATTGGCCTTGTTTCGCCAACGCTCAAAATTAAATAAAAAATATAATAATAATATTTTTAATTTATTATAAATTTTAATAATTTTATTTCATATTCAACATAAATTTTAATCTTAAAAATCAATTTTATTTTATATCCTACGCACCTCTCAATATTAAAATAAATTTATTTTCAATCAATTTTATAAAATAAAATATTTTTTTTTTCTTATTCAAATTTATCTTTCAATCAAATAAGCGAGCCATTCAAAAAAAAAAAATTTCAGAATTTTTTCAACCCCTCATTTAGAAAAGCTGTAAAAGCAGTATGTTATTTTTTTTTCTAAAAAAAAATATAAATGTCCTGCATTTTCTTTGAGATTGATTTTCAGGTACTATATGTGTAATTGAGTTAATTTGGAATAAATATAATTGATGAGATATACTTAAAATAAAGGGCCTTTCAAATTGTTATAATTACGTGTTATTACATAAATTATCGTCTTATTTGTAATGTTTATATGATAGAAATATGTAAAAAAAAATTAAACAACAAGAGGGTTTAATGAAAATAACCGAGATAAAAATAAACACTTCGACTCACATTATTCAACTTATTTTCGACTGGTCATTGAAGTTATTCTTATTATCAAGTCGGCTATTACAAAATTTCTATTGAGAAGATGGTCCCTTGAGTGTGGCCATCATGTATTTAATGAAAAAAAAATACATATTTTTTTTAATGGAAAAAAATACATGTTAAAATAAAAAAAAATCAAAGTGTGCCATTAAGCAATTATTCCTTCTAACTTTATCAAAATTAATCCTTTCTTATGAATAATTTCTCCTACTGTATCTTGAACTCCAGTTTTCTTTGATTTCTTAATGCCAAAACAATTCTTAGGGCTCATTTAATTCGAGTTTTTTTTTTAAATAAGAATTTTTTTTTAAAGTTTAATACGAGAGAAATTTATTTTAATATTAAAAAGTGTGTAAAATGTAAAATACTTTCAATTCTAATATTCGTATTTGTGTTTGTTGTAAAATAAAGTTAATTTTCATAGTTGAAATTTATGTTAGACAAAAAGTTATCTCGAATCAAACAAGGCCTTAATATTCTTCTTTTTTTTTTTATATATATTTGTCTCCCACTTTACTTGTAATATATAGTAAAAATTTCATAATTGTCGGATCAATGCTCAGTGGTTTTTTTTTTTTAATAATTCGAGATTACACACAAAAACCTATATTTCTCTACCTCTCTATTTAAATTTTAGTTTCTATTATTTTTCGATTTAGTTGACCGATTTCTCGTGTAAATTTCACAATTTTTTGTTAAATGTTCTAGGTTAAGTTCCAATTATCATATATAAATGAATCCTTTTTGTTACTTTTCATTTATTTATTGAAAAATTTCTCTAACCTGCGATGTCAATTTTACAATTTTCTCTAATGCATATTTATTTAATAGGTTATCAAATATATCATATTATACGTAAAATTTAATATTAAAATTAATTATATTTTATATTATATATATAATTTAAAATAAAAATAATTTTATTTTACATTTCCTACGTATTAAATTAATAATTAATTTATATTACATTTTTTGTATATCTTAATATAATAATTAATTTTATTTCAAATTATTCATAATATTTAATAAAAAATATAAATTTTTAAATTTAATTTTAACTCTATTAAAATTAATTTTTACAAATGAACAAACCTCTGTGCATATTTGGCTCTAAACATTCTAGGCATATGAAATGCCAATATTACCAAAATATTTATATTATTTAATTTAATATTATTATGTAATGTATTGCGTAAGAGCACATTATCTTAAAATAATTATTTGTGCTTTTTTTGTTAGATCAAAAAACAAAAGTGTATTGACACTGGAGAATATAATTTGATTTGTTCAGGTATAAATTAGTTCGATTAAATTCTATATAAAACTCAAATAATTACTAAAATCGGTTTCATAATTTCAAAAATCGGAATTGACTCGAATTCATTAGATTTGAATTGGAACCAAACTTAATCTTTCTATTCGGTGTTTGGTTCAAACTTTAAAAATATTCGTAAATTCTCATTTTCAAATTTATTGTTATTTCAAATTTTCAAATATATAGAATAGTAAACTTCAAAATATGATTTTTTATAAATATTTGAGTAAATACTTCAATGAAACAGGAGCGCAAATAAAATTCAATTAAAATTGTATAAATATTTCTAAATAAAATTTAAAAAAGAATAATTACCTACATACCACACAATTTAGTTTTATTTATGCCTTACCTATCCATTCTTAGTTAATTACGCTATGCACACTCAAAACATTATAAAATCTCACATGCACATATTTTAACTTATTTTTATTATAATGAGTAATTATAATTTTTTAATAACCTGACTATAGTTAGATTACAAAAAATCTGAGCCGTTCATCATATTATTTTAAGGATATTTAAATATATTTTGAGTGAAAATCCTAAAACCTTGATATTTAGGTGGCGGCAAAGGAAAGAGACATCCGCGATGTGAATTGATTTTAGGACAAATCAGCGTTTTAGTGTAATATTAAGAAAGAGAAAAATATATACTATTAAGAGTAAAAATATAATTTTAATGATTTAATAACAGAATATTTTTTTAAAAATAAAATTTGATTAAGTTTTAACTCAAATGTGTGTATGTAAGATTTTATAATATTTTGAGTATGCATACCGTAATTAATTAAGAATGGATGGGTAAGTTATAAATAAATTAAATTGTGTGGCATGTACGTAATTATCTCATTTAAAAATTATATTTAATTGATGAAAATAATAAAGTAATAATTTTAATTTAAGAGCTTAAAACAATTCAAATCGGACAACAAAGCCTAATTATGAAGATATTGGATGCATTCCAGAGCATTTTTTTACCCAATGATTGACTGCCACGTAGATAGTGGGTCCCCTCCCAACCTACGCACAGCTGGCCATTCGGCGTAGAATTGTGCGTTTGCCTGCGCTCAATAATAATTTTTGGGTAAATTTCACCCAGGTCCCTACGTTTAAGGGTTAATATCACACAGGTCCATATTTTTAAATTTATATCATCAGGGTCCTAGGTTTTCAAAAAATATCATCTTGGTCTTTTTTTTTTTATTATTAAAAAATATACAAAATTATCATTATACCCTTACCCTCCCTCTCTCCACCAGATCGGCAGCCGCGCCGCCCCGCGCCGCCTCCGGCGGCCTCGCGCGGCC
>JAEMOT010001645.1:57097-117406 GCA_019297695.1 Apostasia ramifera | reverse complement strand
AGCTGCTGCGCGCTCAGAGGCCGCGGGAGGCGGCGCGGGGCGGCGCGGCTGCCGGATCTGATGGAGGGAGGGAGGGTAAGGGTATAATGGTAATTTTGTATATTTTTTAATAATAAAAAAATAAAAAGGACCCAGATGATATTTTTGAAAAACTAGGGACCCCGATGATATAAATTTAAAAATGTGGACCTTTGTGATAATAACCCTTAAACTCAGGGACCTGGGTGAAATTTGCCCATAATTTTTTATTGGCACACGCAATTATTTTCCGGCTACGGTAAGTCTCCTTCTTGGCTTGTTGTGGGTTTTGAGCGGCTGAGTTGGTCTCGAATTTGTGCTTCTCCTTCGTCGATACGCCGCCCTTATCCGCCGCTCCAGTCCACCACACGTTGAAGCGTTTGATGATCAAACCCTAGAAAGAATCCCGCTTGCCTTCTGCCTCTTTCCCTTACTGCACAGGCGAGAACGACGAAAGGGGAAAGACTGAATTGGGGAGAACGATCGCCGCCGATCTCAACAGAATGCCGACCGCGGCGGCCGCAACTTCAGCCTCCCCCCTTGCCGTGGTTCTTTTCAGACGGCCTGTCTCCCTACTCCTCCGCCCTCGCTCGGGGTCGCAGCGGCCGTGGTGGTCTCCAGTGGTGCGGTGGAAAATCTTCTGCGAGATCGCCCTAACCACCGACGTTTCCTCGTCATCACCGGAGGCGGTGGTCGAGGAAGAGGCGGAAGCTGCTGCTAAGATTGGGGCGAGGATCCGCGTGAAGGCGCCTCTTAAGGTCTACCATGTGTCGAAGGTGCCGGATCTGGATTTGTGCGGTATGGAAGGGGTAATCAAGCAGTACGCTGGGTTGTGGAAGGGGAAGCGCATATCCGCAAATCTCCCCTTCAAGGTGGAGTTTCTATTGGCCGTGGAGGGGCAGGAGAAGCCCATCAAGTTTGCTGCCCACCTCAGGGAAGACGAATTCGAGTACTTGTCTTCCTCTGATTGAGCAGTGTTCCTGTTCTTCTGTTGCTGTGGAGATTTCAGATTCAAGGGCTCCTGTTGGATTTGGATCTGGGACCAGTGGACTGCGCGTGTTTGAACTGTAGAGGTAGCTATATACTTCTCTTTGCATCCCCAGTAAAGTGCTATGTTGTATATTTCCTATTACGTGATTCTTACAGAAAAACAAGACCTTGTTCGATTAGCAAAGTAAGGTGCATATGTTATACTGCTTTATACAGTTTAGTGTGGTAGATTTGAGCTACTCTGGAGATTGCTTTCATTATTTAGTTTAAAATTTTTGGTCCCATGGCAAATGCTAAGAGGGAGACTGTAGATTTTTGAGGCTGTTGGGCAATCATAAGATCATTTAGGTTTCCATATAGAAGCTGACAAATTAGCTTGTATGGTTTGATGTGCACTTATATATAGAAAACAGATTTATAGAAGAAGGTTGAATGGAATATGTAGATTTTCTTCATTTCTGAGAAAAATGATTTATTGATCTCTTGTTGGACAACTCAACTGCCCTTTCATAAACATCAAAAAAAAAAAAAAGTCCTTTCAACAACCAACACCGCCACCACCAATGAACTGAACAGCAACAACAATAGAAACTTAATTCCAAACTAATTGGAGTTAGTTAAGCTACATGGATTTCCTTCTCCATTCTGTTGTATTTAAAACAACATTCTCTATTGTGCAAGTGAGGCATGATCCATGTATATGATCAATATCCCAACTCAAATCCTCCCATCTCCCTTTAACATTGTGACTTGGATCCCTTCAAATTTACATAAAGAAAGCCTCTATAGGTTGGTGATGGATGGTTGAGTGTTTTTTGGAGTTATTTTTGTGTATAACGTTATTAGTGCAAATCTCCAATATTCAACACGAAGCTTTGGCATTCATATATTTGATTCTCCCTAATATTTTGTGTGGGGAGTGCCTATGAAGAATTTTCCTACATTGGTAGTCTAACAACAAGTTATGGGACTTAAATCCTTTTTTTTGGTTTAATGGTCTATTTTATAAAAGTTAAAAATGCCGCCTATTTACTTGCATATAGGGCCCAACTTAGCCCTCTCAGGCTCCCCTAACACGTGGTATCATAACTGATAGTTCGGCTTGAATCAAGTGGTTTATGCGACTTGTATTTCAGTGGGTTTCACCGTTTTTAAATATGATTCAGCGAGAAGTTTAAGAGCTGGTGAACTCCTGCTGTCTCGAGTGTTTAAACGGGGCGATCAGTGCATGCCATAATAGTCTAAAATTGCTCATGGATAGGGAAAGACCTATGTGAATGGATTTTCATTTGAGGAATGGATTATTGGGAATTCACAGGAAGACCTTCCGCAAGTCAAAACCAGAAATTTTTGGCTCTTAATAGCATAGTTTTTTTGGGTTAAATGATCTTCATTCACTTGTGTATTGGCCCAACTTGACCTAACATTGTATATGCATCAATAGATGTGACCTAACATGGTGGCTTAATTAATCCTTTGTAAGGTGATCCAACCTTAGGTGGATAAGGTTTCTTGTTCATTACCTGGCAGAAGAAGGATTGAACGGCTATGTGGCCTATTGGCCTTTCTGGTTTCCTTCCTTGCAGTTCATCTGAGGAGGATATACTATTGCTTGCCCATGTAATTACATAGCAGCAGTAAGGCTTGCCTCCCAAATATCCTTCGTAGTAAGCACAACTGCATATAAATGATGGAATAATGTTGAAATGCTGAACATTTGTTAAGATTATACTCAATATGGGGGGTGATAATGACGTCGTAATCCATGTTATATATCTTTTTAGGCTTCAAAGAGTGTTTAAACATGAATCATGCATATGATAAGATAAAATTGGTCATAAAACGCATCATGGTCTTCTTTGCTGCAGCAAGGAAAAGGTCAAACTTACTCCCAATTCGGGTATCTTCAATATTTTGTCTTTAATCTGCAAACTAATTTTGAGTTAATTGATTTTTGTTTTTTAATTTCAAATTGATTTGAATTTATTTAAATTTTATCAAATTTTGATTTAAAATTAAGTTAATAAATCATATTATTTTATTAAAACTTTCATTATACACATTATCTATATCAAGTTACAACATTGTTGAATAATTAATATATTTTAAAAGAATATTTATATTAATATTTTTTATAATTCATCTTTAAAATTTACATAAATTCTGTCAAAAATATATTAATTATGTAAACATTTAGTTATATGCAATTGTCTTTTTTTTTTTCATATTAACTTGTTGATAAGATGCTACAAAAAAACTTGCAAATAAAATTTAATTTAAATAAAAGGCACAAGACCAATCCCTGTCATTCAGAAGAAAAACCGAAAAACCAAAGAACAAAACTGCCAGCATGCCCTCTAACGGTCGGTTCCGCCTGCATCGTTTGTTCCAATTATATATCATATAGCCGTTATATGATTCAAATTTTCAAAAATTCTATACTTTCTTCTGTATATCCCATGAATAATAAATACATTTTAATAACTGAAATCCACTTAAGGCTGTTACCAATCCGATTTCGAGCAGAGCTAATATCGGCTCGAAATTGGATTGATCACATTTCGATCGACTCGAAATCGACTCGAAGTCGATTGAGTTCGACTTCGAGCCGGCTCAAGTCGATTCCAATCGACTTCGAGTTGATTCGAGCCGAGCCTACCCCAGCCCAAAATCAGCTCTAAATCATTACCGAGCCAAACTTTTGGCTCATTAATTGGCTCGTTTAGATCGACTCAATTTCGATTCGATCTAAAATCGATTCAATTTTCGATCTTCAATCCATATTAACACCCTTAAATCCACTTCAACTTCAACGCTTTAAAAGAATTAGGGCTACCATTTCTTTGTAGAAGACAGCTGCCAATTTTATTTGAAAACAAAATTCATTGATATTTTACCCAAATTAAAATTAATTTAATTTGCTAATGACTCAAAATTAATTTATTTAAGATAAAACTAATTCAATTTATAATCAATTTAATATATATATATATATATTTAAGATATTAAAAATTATTATATGGCTAAAAAAACATGTTTCAAGAATAAAAAATATAATGTCAATTATTAAAAATAATGGACATTTAAATCAAAATAAGGCTAGTGATTAGGTTTGATTAATAAATTTTGAATCAAATTCATCAAATTATACCCGACTTAAAAATCAAGAATTCGAGTTTAAATTGAGGGTAGTGTTGGTCTAGCTCAACTGAGAAGGGGAAGGGACAGTTCCCAACGGCTCTCTCCAGAGGCTGTGTCCCGCCTGTTGACACAAATTTGAAATCCAACGGCCCACACCGGTTCCTCGATCTCCGTGTCCGACTTTTCCCTGTCGCCCCCTTAAAATCCCGATCCCCTGGCCCTTTTCGCCATTTCTATTCCCCGTCTTCCATCTCAGATCCAGCAGAAAGGAAATGGGCGTTTGCTTCAGCAAGAGGGGAGAAGCTTCCTCCTCCCCCACCAAAGTTCCCCTAAACGATCCGCCAAAAGAGAAGAAGACGGTGAAGGAGGTAAAGAAGAAAGAAAAACCTGAAGCCGAGGTGAACAAGCCGGTCTTCCTCGTTGCTGCTGCCGAGGCAGCGGCAGAGACAGAGAAGAAGCAGCCTCCTCCAGTTTCTGAAGACAAGGAGAAACAGAGAGGGGAGACCCCTCTGAAGGCGAATCGGCAGGATGAGGGGAAGGCCGAAGAGCAGCGGGCGGGGCCATTGAGGACCTCGAGCTGCACCAAGGAGGAGCTCGATGCCATACTCATCACGTGTGGACGCCTCAGTCGGAGCTCTTCTGGCAAGGCAGAGACTCCGGGAGCCGGCAGCCAAAGGAGGTACTCAGGTTCAAAAAGAAGCTACGACTTTGACAATGACAGGAAGGATGAAGACGATCTGGACAAGCCAGCAGCGAGGCCTTCCCCACGCAGGCGAACTCCCAGCCGTGAGAGAGATGATCAAAAACGATCTGGTAGCAGGGAGAGGGGAAGCAGAGGTGGGGGCAGAAGGGTAAGCAGGTCGCCGGGAAGAAGGTCCGATGGTCCTGTCTGCTCTACTGCCACCAGCGATAAGCCGGGGCAGCAACCAGCGAAGATGGTTTCCGTGCCAGCGACAGAAAAAGCCGTCGCCGTCGAGATCGCTGGCGGCATCGGTCTGGGTCCCAAGAGAATCTCACCCGCTGGGGGACTGCGGAATGCATCTCCAAGATCCCGATCGCCGGCGAACACTACCAGGATATCCAATGAGAACGCCCAGCCCCCTTCTCTGAGTCGGAATAACTCGAGGAAAGCCGAGCAGTCTCCTCTACGGAGAAACCCTATGGCTGAGATCGACGAGAACTCCCTCAAGACGGAGAATCTACCGCACTCCAGAGGCCAGACTGGAGGAACGCTAGCCCAAGTAAGCACAAATCGCCTCTCTCGCGCTGATTTCACTCGATTCTTTCGTATTGTACCAATTTCCCCTCTCTCTGATTATCAGAGAAGCAGCAGCGAAGTGGTGGGCGCTTCGGATTGCAAAGCGGCAAGCATTGCGGTTGAAACCCTAAATCCTCGATCCTTAACTCGAACGAGATCTTCGAGGAGAAATTCTAGGGATTTTGACAACAATTCGGGATTCAATCCAGCGTCTTACGCCTCCCTGCTGCTCGAAGAGAAACAGAATCCAGCTTTCTCCCTCCCAGCCTGTGTATCCAAGGCTTGCTCCATCCTCGAAGCTGTCGCTGATCTGAACTCGTCCTGCTCCGAGCAGAGGGCCTACGAAGCGAGAAGGGGATTTGGTCGGAGGGATCCATTGCCGTTCATGGAGTCGGAATTGGTGGTAAAGGATGATCTGATGGAACCCAGCCTCCACAAGTACGTCACTGTGAGGGAGAGGGAAAGGGATACGGAACCTCAGGAATCAGCTGGGAGCAATAGCATTGTTGGGCAGCCATGGCCTTCTTCGCCATGGGAGCCAAGCTCGGTTGATTCGACAGATCGATGCTGCACGGCGAGGGTAGAAGAAGAGGTTAGGAGAGATTGTGATTCGGTAGGCCATGGGCAGAGATCAACGTCCTTATCGAGCGGTAAAAGTCTCACCGCTTTCTCTGCCAGCGCAACAACGCCGTCGGGGAAGAAGAGAGAGTTCGAGCAACGGCAGGTTCAGCGAGGTGGCAACGGGAGGATTTGTGGGAGGGCCTTCTCACCTTCGGTTTCTGCCGCAACCTCTTGATCTGGAGGGAGAGAAATAAGCATGTAGTTTATTTATTTTTCTGCTTGTACGACTGAACTTCTTCAGCAAGTTGTTCTTTGTTTTTCTTTTAATGAAAAAACTTCAGCAAGTCTAATTGCGGACAAAATTATGTTCAATTTCAAGTTTTGCGTTGCACAATTTTTATTCAATTCTTCCCTTGAGAAAATTCATAATCAAATTCTCAAACTATTGTATGTTCATCCTAAACCTAAAATTCATTTCTGCAGTTGTCATCTTTGAATTGTTAATTATGTTATTATTAAAATATACAGCCATTATTGGTGCTACCAAAACATCTTAATCATGGCATTGTTACATTTCGATCAGCATCGACACACTCAGGGCGTACATGTGGAGGCCAACGTGGCGTTGGTGTCAGAGCAACTCTACGACAGATGAAGGTCGAAAAGACACCGCCAGGTGAAAGGCTGCTGTCGAAGAACCCCCACCGAAGAACTCACGCTGAACTGCTCACATAATATAAAGTACGAGATCCCATGCATATATATAATAAATAATAATTCATATTTCTTTTGATGCATATATATAATAAATAATAATTCATATGCCAATCGTTTATTACTTGTTACGTTAACACATTTTCTTTTCAGCTATGCCTTGTGCTTCTTTTTATTTGTAACTTTTCTCCAGTAATTATTCTCCTTTCAGGGATAATTTTAATAGAAAAAAATAGCTTAATTTTATAATAAAGCACATTATGAATCAAAATGACTCTTTTTTCATCAACTTGAATAAATAAATTGAATCACTTGCAAGAACAAATCTAATAAACTCATAAATATCATTACCCCAAAAAGATAACCGACCTATGTCAACCCCGACCCATATCATACACTTATATTTTATCACATATTTTAACATAAAAAATTAATTTCATTTCACATTCTATATCACATCCTACACATACTAAAATAAAATTAGCTTTAAACTTATTGAAACAAATAAGTTGTATAATTAGTCCCAGTAATATCTAACTGCAGAATGCTACAGAATATGCCACAAGTTTTAAACTCTAGACAAATATGTTGCAAAAAAGCAAACCCTTCAGTAGATATAACAGCAGGTGGTTGTGGTATTGTTCCTGTTCAAATATTAGCGACAAAGCATGAAAACCATCCCGTAATAATATATATAGATGCTCAGCTTACTTGGTCGCCAATTTACTTGGCGCTGAGAACTTCAATCTCAAACACTAAGATCGAGTTTGGTTGAATTCCCCATAATGGAAACCCACGATCTCCGTAAGCATAATCTGCCGAGCACTGAATATTTATTTCAGAAGCAATTAGTCGATGGTTCCAACGCCCATATAAAAACAGCATATGCGAGATTTTCCGAAAATTACAGAAAGAATGAATGCTGTTTAATAAGCCAACTTCCAGGTATAATTTATAGCAAGAATGACTCCTTAAAACTCAAACTAAATGGCATCAACTATATAGATTTCTCTACTTTTAACTCAATGTAAAGCAAAGCTCTAATGAGTGTGAGCCAAGGTCATGTGTAAGTGTGTTAACGATCATATCCCAAATTATTTACAGTTTTCAATGGTCTCTCCTTAGTGATCAATTAAAGGTGCCATGCATACATTTTTGATACAATCATTTTTGAAACACTCTTGAGAGAACACTCACTTATCAAATTCATTTGTAGTTAGTGAAATTGTCATCTATGAAATTAAATTTGTTTCTCTTCTATAGTGATCTTTAAAACTTGACTATCCAACACTCCACTCACACCAACTAGAAGATTTCGTGAAATGTTTTTGAGTAAATTACACTCGGCCTCTGAGTTTAGGATATATTATCGCGCAAATCCACCCTGGGTTTTAATATAATTATCAAATGAGTCCTATTTTAAATTTCTTATTATTAATTTTTTTAAAAATTTTAATTATAGCCCCCCGCTGGTGGACTGGCCTAGTGAAGCGATTGCCCACCAGGGGGCTCTGCCCCTTCGCCAGCGAGCAATCACTCTACCAGCAAGAGAGAAAAAGAGAGAAAATAGGGAGGGAGAGAGAGAGGAGAGAGGGTAGGTAGGCCCCTCCACCGCCTGCCGGTGGCTATGCCAAAGAGATGAGGGATGAGAGAGGGGTATAATTGAAATTTTTAAAAATTTTAATAATAACAAATTTAGAAAAGTACCCATTTGATGATTATATTAAAACTCAGGGATCCAAAAGTTAAAATTTTAAAAATGTGAACATGTGCGATAATATACTCTAGACTCAAAGACCCGAGTGAATTTACCTAAGTTTTTTCATATTAATAAATATCTATCTATATAATATATAAGATATCATATAGTAAAGCTTCAACACATTCCCTCTCATTATTCTTCCCATTATTCCTTTATCCCTCTCTTCCACCCAACCTTTTTCCTTCTGCACCTTCCCTCCGAGCCCAAAGTACCCATACCTCTGTAGCAGCTGACAGTTCCCCATCCCAACCTTTGTAGCTCCTTGAAGAGTCAAATCAACATACGCCACACACTCCTTTACCACAACAACTGACCAACTGCAACAAGACTGGCCTCACAGACCCAACAAACAACCCAACAAGGGGCCTCCACACTAGATTAGTAGTGGACACATGGCTACATAGGAGCTTGCCTCACCTCATATAAATAAGTTGTCACACCCCCCCGAGGAAGACCATGCAATCCTGAGTCAACTTGAGACCATTCATGTTCTAGCAACCCTCCACTACCTCTTTCTCTTTTCTCCTTAGAAACGCACACAGCCACCTCACCAACCCTCCCACAACTTTGACCATTGTCTGACCTATACCGCATCCTATCCCCTTCCACAAATCACCAGCCTCCAAAACCCTAGCTTAGGGTTAACTTCATCAAATTATGACCCAAACCAATATGATTGATCCAACCTTTGTCAACCTAACTTAAATCAATTTAGCACAAATCAACCTAAGTCAACATCTAAAAGATTCATCAAGCCTGGATAGTACAGAGAATGAATCTAATCTTTGTCAGTTTTCACTTGGGTAAACTATCACATTAAAATCCTCAAGTCACCTAGCTATTACCAAATATATACATACATATGAATTATTAAATCAACTAAATATATTTATACAAGAAATTTCACCAAATTGATTATGTGACTACTTGATGGGAGATACTAGCCTATAAGATTTAATGGTACGATGACTTGGAATACAACTAATTGATGAACCACCTTCCCGATGTGTAACGCCTATAAGGACTTAGCACTAGTGATGCTTCTGTAGTCACATGGTGAGGTATTTTGATCATATTAATGACATTTTTGTCATAATTCTAACTATAACCATATTCCATGTATTATGTAAATAGTGATACATGCCTACTTTCATTTTTACTTGAAGTATCATACCAACCTGACTTATTGTGTGGTCGAAATCATTTACTTTATCTAATTGCTGGATGACCTACCTTATACTAGAACTATGTGTTTCCATAATAAAATCACATTTTATATAAATAAAGATTTTTTTTTATAAACTATCTCTGTAATTTCGATATTATATTATTCACACCTTTTTGTAGATATTTCACATCAAGAAAAATGAGAACATGACAAGTTGGTCTCAAACAAGTAACCTTAAACCTACCTAAAATTATAACCTAGGCTCTTGACTGCATATCTTTGATTTTAGGAAGGACCTAGAATCACTTTTCCTCGAGTTCAGAGTAAACTCCAAACTCATGATGATTGCCAACCAAGACCAAACTTTAGACTATTTTTAGCGTGTTAAATACAACTGAGGAAGTAGAATTAGCATGACGAAGCCAAACAATATAGCCTATCAATCTTATCTCCTTAAAGTTCTGTGACCATAACCTACGTGCTTGTGGGTTGTTACACATGGTCACACCAGTGACATTTCTGGTAACATTTTTGTTATATTTCTAGTTACAATCATATTCCATGTGTAATGTAAATAGTGAAACTTGCCTACTTGAAATATTATATACCAGCCTAACCTATTGTGTAGTTGAGATTATTTACCTTGTCTTATAACTGACTTATTGTTATTTTAATTCATATATCTAAGGGTGCAACTCCAAGAGTCTACATCACCCGGATTAGGATGGCCCCTCTTTTATTCCTTTTTGATACTATCATCAGCCCATTCATGCCTATCAGTATCATGCTAGTTTTCATTTAAATGCCCAAGGTTGTTGGACTAACTTACTTGTACTGAAACTTGTGTTTTCATAATAAAATCACATTTTATATAAACAAAGAATATTTTCTTATAATCTATAATTCCGGGTATTATTCACACTTTTTTGTAGGTATTTCATAGCAAGAAAATTGAAAACATGTAAGGTTAGTATCAAAGCATAGGTTACAAATAATCTTAAACCAACCTAAAACTATAACTTAATCGCATGATTGCATGTCCTTAATTTTAGAAAGGACCTAAATTCTTGTTTCATTGAGTTCAAAATGAACTCAACCTCATGAATACAACCAACCAAGAACAGCTTTAAATTCGTTTTTAGTGTGTTGGATACTTCCAAGGAAGTAGAATCAGCTGTGACTAAGCCAACCAACATATGCTATCTTACCTCCAACTTAAAGTTTTTTGGACTAAAAGATCTTCTCACCGCATTAGTGTCCATGACATACTACTAATGATACACCCAGTTTGCCTTTAACAACTACAAAGTCCCTAGTGACATAGTGGCAACTAGAGCCAACTAGATACCAACCAAAAATAAATCATCTCTTACGTATCTTCTCCAGGACCACAATCAGCATCCCAGAAATACTGAACCTCAAGAAGACCCAAACACCCTTCGCATAACAAAAGGATACTGACTATTTAAGGATGTGTCAATTCCTATTAAGAAATCTTTCACGCAATTTACAACACCCTATGAATCAAGTCTAAGGCTATTAATGTTGCTCAAAGATCAAAGATCATTTGAAAGTTAAATCGAATTTTGGATCGAATCGAGCTTGATTCGATCCAAATGAGTCGACTAACAAGCCGATTTTTAGCTTGAAATTTTTATCAATCCAATCTTGAGCCGACATAGGATTGGATCGAGACAACTTGAAATTAGATCGATTAAAAAAACAAAAGATATTATTTATGCATATATTTATATATTTAACTAGGATTCATGTAGCCGACCCCGCTTAGTGGGATTAAATAAGGCTTAATTTTTGTTGTATATATTTATATATTTAACTAAATTTAGTATGTAGATTTTTTTTTTCAATAGTCTAACGAAAGACTTCATTAGAACTTTTCTATAGTCATTCAAACTATATTTATTGTAAACTATTTTTTTTTTAATCTTTAAACAATAGATCAAAATGAATAACAATAGTTTAAATTGATTAAATAATAACAACAACAACCAAGGCTTAATCCCACTAGGTGGGATCAGATACATGAATCATTTGTTTCCATTGCGCCCTATCAATTAACAAATTCTTATCTAAGTCTAAGTAATTAAGATCACTTCTTATAGTTTCTTGTCATGTCTTCTTTAGTCTCCCTCTTCCTCTCTGTACATGGACAAAATCTAATAACTTGATTTTTCTAATTGGAGCTTCAATCGGCCTACAATTTATATGTCCAAACTATCTAAGCCGACTTTCTCTAAGATTATCCTCAATTGGTGCAACACATACATTCTTTCGGATATACTTATTTCTCATTTTATTCTTTCGTGTACATCCACACATCCACCTTAACATCTTCATTTCTACAACATTTATTTTATTTGAATGTTTTCTCTTTGCAGAGTAGCATTCAGCATCATATATACAGTTTTATAAAATTTAGTCTTAAGTCTGAATAGAATTTTCTATCGCACAACACACCAAAAGTATTTTTCAATTTTACCCATCCTGCTTGATCCTGCTAATAATATCATTATTTATTTCACCATTATTTTATATGATTGATCCAATGTATCTAAAGTGCTCACTCTTCTTGACAACTTAATCACCAATTGTCACATCAACAATATAAATATTTTTATTCAATTTTTAATCTACTAAGATGAAAACCTTTAAATTCTAAAACATTCTTTTAAAGCTCGAGTTTCGCTTTAGCTCCCTCTTTAGTTTTATCGACAAGAACAATATCACCTACGAAGACACCTCATCTTCGATATGTCCAGTCAGGACTTTCATAATCAAAGCAAAAAAATACGAAATTAAAGCTGAGTCTTGGTGTAATCCAACTGTGGTAGAAAAATTCTTAGTCAAACCTCTTTGTGTTCGAACATAGGTAATAATTCTTTTATACATGTCTTTAATAACTTGAATATAAGCAGTGCAAATCTCTTTCTTTTCTAAAGCTCTCCAAAGTACTTCTCTTGAGACTTTATCATAAATTTTTTCAAAATTAATAAAAATCAAATATATGTTTTCTTTTCTCTTCTTAAACTTTTCAATAAATAAATACCTTTTATAGTAGATCCATCTTACATAAAACCAAATTGATTCTCTGATATTTTAGTATTATGGCGTAACATATGTTCGATCATTCTCTTTCAAAATTTTAAAGTATGACTCATTAATTTAATTTCTCTATAATTAGCATAATTCTGTATATCGCCTTTATTCTTATAAATAGGTACTAATATACTCTTTTTCTATTCATTTGATATTCTTTTAGTCTTTAAAATCATATTAAATAATCTAATAATCCTTCATCTCCTAAGCACTTCTAAACATTCATTGGGATGTTATCCAGTCCTACTGTTTTTTTATATTTCATCTTCTTTAAAGCTTTCCAAACTTCAGTTTTACTAATACGTCGGATATAAGAGTAATTTTTAATTTCTTTTGGGATGCTAAGTTCAGTAAGATCAATTGAATTTTCACAACTTTCATTGAAAAGCTATTGAAAGTAACTTATCCATCTTTGATATCTTCTTCCGTAAAAAGTATTTTTTGATCTTCATTCTTAATATATTTTACTTGAGTTAAGTCTTTAATTTTTTTATCTCTTATCTTGGCCATCTTATATAATTGTCTTTCTCTTTTTTTAATGTCTACTTTTTATATAAATCCTCAAGGATCATATTCTTTGCATTGCCGACTACTTTCTTAGATTCTCGTTGAGCAATTTTATATTTCTTTCATTTATTCTTATTTTTGTTTTTAAACCAATCTCTATAAGAAATTTTCATCTCAATTTTTTCTTGTACATCTTTTCATTACCAAGCATCTTTATTATTTGGATACTTTTGGATTCTCACACCACATTCTTCGTCATCTTACAGATGCAGTTAGCAACCGCCACATAAGATCATTTTTCCCGTTAATGTTTCATTGCCTAAATTCTAGAACTTTTTTCTCAGATATACATCTGTTCTCATACTTTAAATTTATCATCAAGTCCGAGGATAGTGTTGAACAAGGGTCGTGTAGGATGTTTGGAAGGCTCCAAACATCACTCACGATGTTTGAAGGTGAACACAGCTTCGAAGGTTAATGCACGATGTTTGAAACCGAACAGGTTTGAAAGATCGTATACGATGTTTTGAGCTGAACCAAAGGTTCGAACGCTCGGATACGATGTTTCAAGACGAAGGAGCATATTCGATATCTTTTCAAAAGATCATGTACGATATTATGCTTCAAAGATGCATGCAAGTTAAATCTCAGTAATTTTGATGATATCAATTACTTTAGTATTATTGTACTAACTTTCGTCTTAAGTGTGCTCACAGGTTAACTTCTCATTAAAGACAAAAGAATGCAAGTCCAAGAGATCAAAAGCTACAACTGTTCATTTTATTTCTCTAGGACATTGATGTAAGTATGTGCATATTTGCCAAGATTTTCACTCGTAATTTTCCGTTTGGTTTTCTAGTTAAGAGAACTATACTTCTCTTCATATTCATTCTAATTAGGTAGCCCACAATCTATCAGATAATATTTGTATATTATCTAAAAAGATTTATGGGTAATAGTAACCCAACTTGAAGTGCATTCATACTATCTTGTGAGCTGACCGTTTTGCCTTTGAATTAATTTTTACAGCCTAATTTGACTTATGTGATGGTTGTCTCATTAAAATATTGAGGCATGCTGTTTGTTCCATTTTTTTTTGCCTCCACTTTATGTTGTCTCCTTTATGTTGGCCATCATTGAATCCAATTACACAAAATAAGAATTCTTGTTTTCCTTCTAACGGTCCAAATCTATATCTATTTCTTCTTCTGAGCTTCAGCTAAAGAGGTAGTTTTTAAGACAGAAAACACACCATCTCCCTCTTTAGCTCACATTTATTTTTCTCACTCTCCTAAGGCCAAACTTCCAAAATTCTTCAAGGAGATCTTAAGGAAGGAGATTGTGTTTCTTCTCAAGTAAAAGGAAGCTAATTCTCTTCTAAGTTCCTTCTTTCTCAGCTTCTGAAATTTCTTGCTTTGCTGCACCCTTAAGTTTTTCTGTTTTTACTTGGTGCAATCTATTTAAAACTCTTAGTTTTGATTAATTTTTGATACATGTCGTTCTCGAATTTATTCGAGTATTTCCTTGGCAACTTTGTATGTGCATAGAGCTCCTCATTGTACTATTTTCTCTTGTTTAAAGTTATAATTTAAGCTAGCTAGTCTAGCAAACCTTTTCTCTTTATTCTCCCTGTGTGGAGGCTATATTTGTGTAAGTTTTTTCGGCTTTGGTTCCTGAAAAAAATTGTAGGGTTTAGGAGGTTTGCTCGGCTTTGATTCCTGGAAAAAACCGTGGGTTTGTACTGGATTTTTTCAGCTTTGGTTCCCGTAAAAAGCCGGTGGAGTTTAGTGTGAATTCCCACTTGAGTGTGGGGGGTGGACTAGGCGGAGAGCCGAACCACTATAAATCTTTGCGTGCTTTGTTCATATAACCATAACAAAATTGATATACTCTACTTAAATCTACTTTGAATTCTTCTCAAACTAAGATTTTCATACAACTTGATATAATTATTTAAACCTCATTCTTATTTATTCTTGCTATTAACTTGCTGTTCTGTTTGGTCTATTATTGAAATTGATCAACTAAATCGATTCTCTAGTTTACTGCCTATTTTCTGTGGTGCTGTCAAATTTCTGAAATTGGTCATCTCTCTACTTTTTAATCATCTTTACTATTTAGTAAATTAATTTCAATTATTTCCGATTCACCCCCCCTTTTGGGAAGCCATTGGGCCAACAAGTGGTATTATTACAAGTAGGTATTTTTAACCTTTTTATTAAGTGTTTCAGGACTAACCGCCTAGAGACGATCCATAGCTCTTCCCACACATATTCCTGATGATGCTATATATGAGGGGCTTTCGGCAAATCATTCGCCTCTTTAAAGGTCAACACTATAATTTTTGGAAGAGAAGGATGATGATTTACCTCCAAAGCATAGACATAGTACTATGGGAGGAAACTAGAAAACCATTTGTCATCCCAAAAAAAGAAGACAAGATGACGCCGAAAGAGTTTGGTGATTTAGACTTCGAAGAAAGAAGGTTGGCTCAACTTAATGCTAAAGCTCTCAATCATTTACAATGCGATCTATCTTCTAGTAAGTTTAACCGCATTTATAATCTCACTACAGTTTATGAGGTATGAGCTAAATTAAAACTTACATATGAAGGAACAAATCAAGTCAAAGAATCAAAGATAATTTATTGATTCATGACTATGAGTTGTTTGAAATGAATCCAAAAGAATCTATTAAGGAAATGCTTACTTGTTTTACTAACATTACTAATGATTTTATTTCTCTTGAAAAGACTTTTACTAATGAGAAACTTGTTAAAAAAATTTTGAGATGTTTGCCTAGGGAATACGATGCCAAGGCAACGACCATTATTGAAGCTAGTGATCTCTCCATTCTAGAGCTAGATATGTTGTTAGGCTCACTAACAACATATGAACTAGAGATGAAAAAAAAGAAAAAGAAAATGCAAGAAGAAGAAAGCACAAAGAGAAAGAAGGCTCTTGCTCTTAGAGCTATATCTCCACCTACTTCTGATTGCGATGAAGGCTCTAGTAGAGATGATGAAGAAATCGCCTTAGTCTCAAGGCGATTCAATTCTCTCATGAAGAAGAAAAGACAAATTTTCCGACGATGCTTACATCTAAATGCACATCTTATGCATGGATTCCTAAAGACATATTTTATATTAAGAATGCCTTTACTACTAACCCCTTAGGACCCAAATGTATTTGGGTACCTAAAACCAAAACTTAAGGTTCTTTTGTAGGTATGTCTCCACATAGGGACCGATGGAAGCATGTGGTACTTGGATAGCGGGTGTTCACGCCACATGACCGAAGATAAATCAAAATTCACCTCGCTAAAACCAAGGAATGACGGTTTTGTGACCTTTGGCGATAATACGAAGAAACGAATAATTGGAATTGGTAAAGTCGGTAAAGATTCCACTACCTCTATTGATAAGGTCTTTCTAGTTGATGTACTTGCTTATAATCTTATTAGTATTTCTCAACCATGTGATAATGGTTATGAAATTTCATTTAATTATTCTCAATGCTTGATTAGATATAGTGATTGTGTATGTTTATTGGGACTAGAGTTAATAATGTTTATCAAGTTGATTTAAGTACTATTGATTGCAATGATGTAAAATATTTAGCATCATATACTAGTGATTCATGGCTATGATATAGAAGATTAGGTCATGTTAGTATGCATACCATCCAAAAAATTTTCCTAAAGATTTCCCTAGTATTGTATTTGAGAAAGATAAGTTATGTGATGCATGTCAACTAGAAAAGCAGATTAGAAACTCTTTTAAGCCAAAGCATGCCATCACATCATCTAAGTCCTTTGAGATCTTGCATATAGATTTGTTTGGTCCAAATAGGACTCTAGTCTTGGTGGTAAGAAATATTGTTTAGTTCTTGTAGATGATTACTCTACATTCTCATGGACATTATTTCTTGCTCATAAGCGTGATGTATTTGATCGCTTTAAATTTTTGTACAAGCGCATTATGAATAAAAGAGGTTTTGATGTTTTATCTATTCATAATGATCATGATGGCGAATTTAAAAATGAACGGTTTGAATCTTTTTGTGAAAACATGGTATCTCACATAACTTTTCGGCCCCTCGAATATCCCAACAAAATGGGATTGTAGAAAGGAAAAACCGAACTCTTATTGAGATAACACGATCCATGCTTCATGAGCGTGGACTTCCAAAGTATTTTTGGGCCGAAGTAGTAAATACAGCTTACTATGTTGTGAACTGTGTTGCTATTCGTTCTATACTAAGGAAGATCCCTTATGAATTATGGAATGGTTGAAAATCGAACATCTCTCACCTTCGCGTATTTGGTTGTAAATGCTGTGTTAAATAATGGTAAGGATAATTTAGGCAAATTTGATCCAAATCCAATGAAGTTATTCTTAGGGTATTCTTCAACAAGCAAAGCTTATCGTGTGTATAACACGAGAACTATGTTGGTTGAAGAATCCATTCATGTTGAATTTGATGAGTCTAATGCCTACTCTCCAAGGAGAGATGATGATTTTGTTGCAGGTATAAGTTTTGAGAAGCTAAGCCTGGAAGGTGGAGGAACAGAAGCCAAAGAAAAATCTCATCATGATGGAACACATACATGAAAAAGGAAAAAATACTAATGAATTGAATTTGCCAAAAGAATGGAAATTCAAGAAAGATCATCCACTGGAATTGATCTTAGGTGATCCATCACAAGGAGTCCGCACTAGAGCTTCTTGCCACGATGAAGTAATTCATTCCGCCTTTATCTCTCAAATTGAGCCGAAAACGTTTGAAAAAGCCGAAAATGATGAATTTTCGATACTTGCTATGCAAGAAGAATTAAAACAATTCACTAGGAATGATGTTTGGAAACTTGTACGACGTCCCAAGAACCATTCCATTATTGATACAAAATGAGTTTTTCGAAATAAGCTTGATGATTCCGGTGCTATTGTTCGAAATAAAGCTCGTTTGGTTGCCAAGGAATTTACTCAAATCGAAGGGATCGATTTTGAGGAAACCTTTGCACCCGTTGCTCAATTGGAAGCTATTCGTCTTTTGCTTTCATTTGCTTGTTATAGAGATTTTCGACTATTTCAAATGAATGTCAAAAGTACATTTCTTAACGATTTTATTAACGAAGAGGTTTATGTTGAGCAACCACCTAGTTTCATTGATTCTCATTTTTCGTATCATATTTTCAAATTCAAAAATGCTTTATACAGCTTGAAACAAGCACCCCGTGCTTGGTATGAGAGATTAAGCAAGTTCCTTGTAGACAACGGTTTTATTAAAGGTCAAGTTGATACAACACTGTTTGTAAGAAAACATAATGAAAATTTGATAGTAGTATAAATTTATGTTGATATTATTTTTGGTGCTACTAATGAATCTTTGTGTGAAAAATTTTCAAAGTGTATGTCTAGGGAATTTGAGATGAGCATGATGGGAGAACTCAACTTCTTCTTTGGATTGCAAATCAAACAACTTTCCAATGACATTTTCATTCGTCAAAGCAAATATACAAAAGAGTTTCTCAAAAAGTTTGGCATGGACAAGACAAAACACATTGGTACTCCTATGAGCTCATTTACAAAATTAGACAAAGATGAAAAAGGTAAAAATGTAGATAAAAAGCTTTATCGAGGTATGATTGGATCATTGCTCTATTTAACTGCAAGTAGGCCAGACATTATTTTTAGTGTTTGCATGTGTGCTAGGTTTCAATCATCTCCTAAAGAATCCCACTTAACAGCAGTTAAACAGATCTTTAGATATTTAGTTGGCACACACTCACTTGGTCTTTAGTATCCCAAAGGAAATACACCAAATTTGATAGGATACTCCGACGCCGACTTTGCGGGTTGCAAAGTTGATCGTAAAAGCACATCCGACACTTGTCAATTTTTTTGGCAATGCACTTGTGTCTTGGTCTAGTCGTAAGCAAAATTCTATTGCTTTATCAACGGCCGAAACAGAGTACGTGGCGGCGGGTAGTTGTTGTGCACTACTACTTTGGCTAAAGCATCCATTACTTGACTATGGTATTGATTTAGACCACATACCCATCAAATGCGATAACACTAGTGCTATTTATTTGACAAATAATCTGATTCAACACTCACAAACTAAACACAGAGATTTGGCATCATTTCATTCGTGATTATGTTGATAAGGGTGATATCATTTTGGAATATATTTCTACTAATCTTCAGCTTGCAGATATACTTACCAAACCCTTGCATAAGGAAAGATTCATATTCATTGTAAGACAAATTGGTATGCTTGAATATGGACTACCAAAAATCGATTTACAGGCACCAAGAACAGCAGTCAAGCCATGAATAAGTATCTGAGATCTTCCATGGTTAGTTTAGTGGCATGGGCACTCTCTCAAAATTGCATATCTAAATATGCCATGAAATACGAATAAATTCATGCTCTTCATTTTATAATTTTGCAAGTTTTCAATCATGCAATTAACAATTTTTATCGACTTTATACTCAAATATTATTTCCTAAGTTTTCTATTGATTTTAGTAGTAAAAAATCTTCTATCTAAGGCCTTTAAGTCTCAGCTTGCCCCAAATTCCCGAGCAGTTCGGCAAATTTCAGAAATTGACCAACTGAAGCCTCAAAACCCATCACAGGTATATTTAGGTTAATGAGTTGCTGGGTCTATTCCAACCCAATAATATTAAATTAAAGCTGCAGCAATTTATCTATTCATGCTTTTGGGAGTTCGAACCAGCGTGTCCTTTTTTTGTCTGCCATCATGTGCATATGTTTCCCTCCATCTCCCTGCTGTCTGCCCAAGACCTCCAGCATTTAGGGTTTCAGTTGTTCACTACAAATCTTAACCTTTTGCTCAGCTCACAAACAACTTGTATTCCATTCAACAAATTGGGGACATCTGTTTTGAAAATCAGAGGAACATTCTTCACCTGCAGGCCAAGCTAGATGCTCTTACTGACCTAATGGTTGATTTGGCCCGAGGTGCAAATTCACAACACACTGCTTTAGTTGAGTTGAAGGCTGCCATCAACTCAATGTTTGAAGAATCAGAATCATCCTCTGATGAAGAATGACTCTCTTCTGCAAGTGTTATATTTTTTTTTTCTTCTTTTGAAAGAGCATGACTTTCATTTACTTTTGCTACGATTTTTTAGATTTTTGATGTTACTGAACTTACATTTTTTGCATTTCTTCCACTTGACATCTTTTTGATGATGTCAAAGGGGGATAAAGGTATTTAGTGTGCTACTGCTAACTTGTTCTCTATCATCTTTATACTGTGTGGCTAATATTCTTGATATATCTTGTGATACATTATTGCCTTTACATTAGTAGTTGCTTAAAATCATGTGATTCATATCGTTCTATATTTTTGTTTTAAGTGAATGCATCAATTCAGGGGGAGTATTTCATTTACATGATATTCCTTCAAAATTCAACCCTTCACTTGGTACTTTGTATTCACTTCTCTAGTGTTTTGCTAAGGGGGAGCTATTCATATGCATATTTTTTGGTTCTCTACTTAGCACACTAAAGTAATTGTCATCATCAAAAAGGGAGAGATTGTCGAACAAGGGTCATGCACGATGTTCGGAAGGCTCCAAACATCAATCACGATGTTCGGAAGGCTCCAAACATCACTTACGATGTTCGGAAGGCTCCAAACATCACTCATGATGTTTGAAGGCGAACACAACTTCGAAAGTTAATGCACAATTTTTGAAACCGAACAGGTTTGAAAGATCGTATACGATGTTTTGAGCCAAACCAAAGGTTCGAACGCTCGGATACGATGTTTCAAGACGAAGGAGCGTATTCGATATCTTTTCAAAAGATCCTGTACGATATTATACTTCAGAGATGCATGCAAGTTGAATACCAGTAATTTTGATAATATCAATTACTTTAGTATTATTGTACTAACTTTTGTCTTAAGTGTGCTTACAAGTTAACTTTTCATTAAAGACAAAAGAATGCAAGTCCAAGAGATCAAAAGCTACAACTGTTCATTTTATTTCTTTAAGACATTGATGTAAGCATGTGCATATTTGCCAAGATTTTCACTCGTATTTTTCCGTTTGATTTTCTTGTTAAGAGAACCATACTTCCCTTCATATTCATTCTGATTAGATAGCCCACAATCTATCAGATAATATTTGTATATTATCTATAAAGGTTTATGGGTAATAGTAATCCAACTTGAAGTGCTTTCACACCATCTTTTTCTACATAATGTCTTGGCTTGTGAGCTAACCGTTTAGCCTTTGAATTATTTTTTGCAGCTTAATTTGACCATCTCTCTACTTTTTAACCATCTTTACTATTTAGTAAATTAATTTCAATTATTCCAAATTCACCCCCCTCTTGGGAAGCCTTTGGGCCAACAGATAGGATTTCAGCTTATTATTTCTTCTCCAATATTTTATCTCAAAAACTAAAACCAGTAATCGATGTTAGATGGTCAAATATTCACTTAGAATGACTTTATAATCTTTACAATTCAAGCGATCTCATTTCCTTATTAGAAAATAATCAATCTGAGTCCTTGAAGTTTCATTCTTGTATGTGATAACATGTTCATCTCTCTTCCTGAATAAAGTATTAGCAATTACAATCCATCATGAATGCTATCGAATTTCTCAGCAACACTTCCAATATTTTTCATTTAAATTTTCTCAAATAAATAATCTTTCATTCTGAGATATCTCTTGTATTAACTATTTCAAATCACTCTAAATTTTTTTTCTTTATGGTTTTAACATGATGGTATTAACAATATGGCATTAACTTTATGGTATCTCTTGAATAAGAAATATTAACTCTTATGATGTTAATAATCATTCTATTGATTATAATTTTTAAAGTCATAATTCTATCACAATTTCTCTTAACTTTCACTACATAATCTTGCAAGCTCTTATTCAAAATATACCACTAGATCTGCTTGTTGGACCGGTTCTACTTGAAACCGGTCCAGTAAGAACCGATTCAGTCCAGAATCGGTTGAATCGGATTGATTCTGACCAGTTCCGAGATGTACAACTGGACCGGACCGGTTCTACACCCCCAGAACCGGTTAATCGATTCGAAACCGGACCAATTCAACGGAACCAGTTCAATTCTGTCATTTTTTAAAAAAAATTATGGGGGACAACTCCCACGTGGGCGGCTCCCCACATGAACTGCAGCTGACAGCAGTGTCAGCGCAGCTGCCAGGTTGTAGATGATTAAAAAATAATTTTTTAAAAAAATAAAACTGTCATTTGACCTTTTAATGCCAACAACGGTTAAATGACAATTTTTAAGGTCATTTGACCTTTTAATGTATATTGAACTCTTTATAAATAGTAGAACTTATGTGATTCATACAATTTTTATCAATTTTTCGATTTTTCTACTGATTCAAAAATTCTATAAACATATTTTAATGACTTCTCAATGTCGATTCGCTGGCATTTCTTCCTCAAATCGCAAATGAAATGTGGATCCGAATTACATTCCGTAACTCGATCGTCTTCCTTCACTCGGTGAGAATTTTGACGAAATTTCAGAACTGAATCTCGATCTATTTGCAGAACATGATCCTAAGATAAGTGGAGATATTAGCACCAGCACTGACCCGTCAACTCAATTTTCAACTATCTCTAACAAGTCTCGTACGAAATGCGATAAGGTATAAGAGTTTTTTGAATTATAAATTAAACCTAATAGCAATTCGGAGAGACCCGAGTATGTTGTTATTTGTAAAATTTATAAAAACTAGTACTCATACAAATAAGGTGGTACAGGTAGTGAGACTGGTACATTTAAGAAGCATTTAGTTAGATTTCACAAGTTTGATGAAAAAACTTGCCAACCTACTACTGTAAAGCCAACCTAAACACAACTGAATCCACAGAGTGGATCTATGCAATGATCATTTAAAAATGACAAGGTATGTCGAGATTTAGTTCGATTTATTGTACGAACCGAACAACCTTTTACAATATGTGAAAAAGAAGAATTTTTAAAATATAATACTTAGTATTTACAACCTCAATATAACTGTATTTCTAGGCAAACACTTAAAATAAATTGTATGTCAATGTACGAAGAATATAAAAAATCTCTTATTCAACACCTCAGTAACATTACTTGTAGGATTAGATTAATATCCGATATTTGGATTAGTATAAATGGTGCGAGTTACTAGTTGTTACTTATCATTCAATCGATGGACAATGGGGAATGCAGAAATGCATATTATCTTTAGATACATTACATGAAGCCCATACAGGTTCTATTATTTTATTTGCATTCGCAATATTTGTAGTATGCCAATTATTATAAACCAAGATTGAATGTTACACTTAGCATATAGCTTGCAGTCTTTAATGTATTCAGTGTCGTTCTCCATACACTTCTTTATTGCAGGAATATATGCGTCGTCAATAAATACAATAGCAAATCAATTAATATATTAATAAAATATCATATCCATAATACTATAGGAGAATTTGTAGCAGTCCAAAAGGTATGAACACAAATTTGAAATGCCTACAAATTGTGAGAAGTAATGGAAAGCGTGACCATAATTCAAATTGGAAGTAGATTTTGTTATTGATAGTAAATCTATTTAGTTCTCAACAGTGTATGCATAATCTAAGTGAACTATTTTTCTTCTTAACAAATAATACTAAACACCCTGATAATATACATTAAAGCAGATAAAGTTCATCTTGCACAACTCATGTCATTGTCTTTGAAATTCTTTTAGAGTCATTCAACACAAGGCTTTTGATATAAAGGTTGGCCTAAAAATAGAATCTATTGTAAGCCCCACCTCACTTTCCGGAGGCAGTCCAAGACATTCTTCTACAAAACCGTCCGAAAAATCTGAAACAACTTTTATTTTGTTTATTTGAGTTTCGCTTTGGTGTTCTTTCAACAAATACTTAGGAAACTTCACATCTTTTTTTTTAATTACTTTTGTCACACAATAAAAAATATAATAGATAAAGTCTCCTTTTTCTATCAAATAATTCTCCTAAGAACGTGCTGATATCATAGAGTTGTGTTAGACATAAATTTCACAGAGTTAGCAAATTTAGGTAATCTTTTATTTCCACTGTATTTTATCAGCTAACAAATCTTTATTTAGCTCCAAGTGTGTTATTATTTCTTATAATTTTTTATCATATCTTTTTTAGTATCCTCTGCCACTTTTTGCATGAGTAAGACTCGATAACTTAACTTTTATTATTTAACTTTCATGTAATTTAATAACGAAAAAATATTCCATAAAACAAGCAACTAGAAAAACATAAAAGTAAAATGGACACAAAAATAACTGCCAATAAAAATAACCTATAAATTGTAAAGAAGAGCCAAACACGGTTGTCAAGAAATTATATAACCAAATCTATTGAAGTACAAAACTAATTAGACATGAAAATAGAAATTCCAAACACTGAACTGAGAAAATCCACCTTCTTCCACTAGAAGTTGTGGGAGTAAAGAAAAGAATGAAGAAGACTATAGAATGGTAGCAATAGGTGGTCAACTGGATTAACATTGGTGAAGAAGAATAGGGGTTCTGGGGCTGAGGAGATGAGTAAAGCTAGAGTTGTGGCGAAGCGACAATGACAATGAATCATGGAAAAAAGCAAGACAACAAACAATATATTTCTCTAACACACAAGTTAATGAAATTAAATGGCACCAACCAGCACACTCATCAAATCCGCTCAGAGCATAGCAGGGGCGATGATTGATTGAGTATCCTTTCGCCTACTATCTCATGAGTGGTAAAGTATGCGAGATAAATGCTATTCATCTAATCTTATTTTTAGAAGGCATGAATTTAATGGTTAAAAACACCAAAAAATGAGAACCTAAAACAAGAAATGCTTGTCAAAATACAATGTGTATGTGTATATATATCAAATCATTTTATGAATTTTATTTCAAATTGTATTGGTTCTGCCTCTCTTTGTTTTCTTCATGCGTGGAGATTATATGGGTTTCATTGGCTTCGGTACCTAGAAAAAGACAAAGTGGATTATGGGTTTGTTTCGGCTTTGGCTCCTATAAAAAGCTGCAGTGTTGTAAGTGAGTTTATTTGGCTTTGGTCCTTGTAAAAAGCTGGAGTGTTTCAGTGTTTACTTCCAACTTAAGGAGCGTAGAGAGTGGACTAGACGGCAGGCTGAACCACTATAAATTATCGTATGCATTATTATTTCTTCTACGTTCCTCTTCAATTTTTAATCAAATTGAAACTTATATATATTATATTAAACCAGATTTGAGCCTCAACAAAGCCTTAGATTTTCATATAAATTTGATATATATACGTAAATATCATTGTTTAATTATTTTGAAATAAATCGAAATCACTTGGCTCGCATTTTTGTTTTGTTTGTCTGATTGTGGCAATTGAACATTCTGTTTTTGGTTATTTTATTTTGTCATCTTATCAAATTCTCACAATCAAACTACTTGAAACCTAGAAATTTTAATATAATATTATTCATAAAGATTATACATATTAAATTTTTATAAGTTGATTAAATACAATAAATTTTTTTATTCCAATTCACTCCGCTCTCTTGGAAAAACTTTGGTCCAACAACGGTTAATCTCATCCTAAAATAAGGATACATGAGAGACCATACAAATTCACAATTTAAAATAAAATAAATAAATAAAATGTACTAAAATAATTCAAACTCATAATAAATTTTTTAAATAATAAAATAAAATAGAGATAATCTACACTAATCTCTATTTATTCATAGCTCCAACCCTTTCCTTCTGAAATTTAAATCAATTTAATTCTATGAATTAAAATTCAATTTCACAAACCAAACAGACGCTTTATTTTATTCAAAAAGCAAGAAAATATGTATAATAACTGGTCTTGTAAATACGAAAATCCTTAATGTCACAACTCTAATTTGGTAAAGTGTAACTAAACAAAAACTAATTTTAAATTAAATAAAATCTACTTTTTATCAATAAAAATAAAAATAAATAAAATCTGCTTTTAAAATAAAATATTAAAATCTCTAAATTCAAGTAAATTAACTTGATCAAATTAATAGATAATGACTCTAAATTGCTTTGACTTTTCAAATACGATCGACCAATTATAATTAAATCGACTCAATTGACTAAATCTCCCACGTCTCTGATAAACCTGACCATAACAGCCTCATAAATGTCCGCACCAAAACATTATAGTGAAGACAGAGTAAGTTGGATACAAAGTTAGTTGAGATAGAGGGAAATTACACTTGCTGCCTTCAAAGTCACTTTTATTGCTTTTTTGCATAAATCATAGTCTTAAATATTTACAATTTATCTCCTCTCAATTTTGAATACACATAATACATTTTATCCCCATGTATCAACTCCATTACTTCTTTGCCAATACATCCAATTATATTTACATTTTATCCCCTTAAAGTGGATGCAATATTATATTTATCTCTCTTGCATCAACTCCCCCATAAGCCAATGTCCCATTTGTAAATATAAAAAAAAATAGAAAATATTATGAGAATATTTACCGATAGTGAAGTAACCACTGGGGATGAAATATAATTATGCATTCATTGTAGTTGGGACAAATGTAAATATTAAAAATGAGGGTGAAATGTGTAATAAAAGTGATTTTAGTGGTGACAAATGTAAATACCCCTAGATAAGAACAATGTATAGGTTAGCCTCATTAAAAACCACTCGCTAGATCTTCACAAGTTTATCCCCCTTTTACAATCTTGATCATCCTACAGCAAGAATGTGACAGATATATCACCTGAAGACGTGCAGTTTCACCAACTTGCATGTCCAGCACACCTTCATCCCATCCTACCAAATTCCACAGTTCCAAGTTCACAATCCAAACTATTAAAATATGTAAATATAAAAGGATATTAAGCAAAAGGAACAGTAAGACTGTTTAGAGGAGCAAGTTTCTCGATAAAGACAACAGTCAATGCCACAATACAAATTTTAAATTCAAACTGTTCCATTCCAACATGGTGAAGAAAATATTAAACAGTATCAAATAAAAAATAAGAGGGCTATCATAATCAGAACAAGAGACAAAGGGCGCAAGATTTTTACTTAAAAAAAAGAAGAGGACTTCAAAAGGCAGTGTTTTTAAAAGCATTAAGATAGAGTAGGTTTAAGAAGGTAACACAAGTGAATAGCACTAACCAGAAATCCAAGAGTTATCGAGAAAAATATGCAATATCTTACTTGTTTAGACCAAATTGAACTTAGAAGACAGATTGACAACACCCCAACATAGGAGCCCAAGTGGATTCAAAAATATTTTAACGATTGAAATCCAGTACAACTTAACCTCGTTTGGCTCAGGCCCAATTTGGGCATTTCATTTTAAGCAACCTCAAATTACATTTTCCTTTTTTCCCCTTAAGGCTCAAACATGCTTCAATCCTCACAAAGGCTTAACATGGCTTCCAATTTAAGGCTGAATTAGGCAACAAAGGTTCAAAACCAATTTAGCCGTCTCAAATTTTCACAAAGATTTAAAATAAAATTACATGAAATCTCCTGTTGTCTGACTTTATGTCGAATTTAGAGTCTAGAAATTACGTATGTTAACAGAACCACAGGACATCTTTAACAAATCTTTAAGTACATCTATACTCATAATTTGGAGATCAATTAACTAAACACAAGAAACTCAAGTATATAAACTTTTTGCAATAAAAATTTGTTTCTATCAAGCACAGGGTTGCTCTTTTTATTATAAAGCCATTTACTTCGGCTTATCAATCATAATCCCTTAGTTTTCCATTTATCTATGGCCCTTTAAGCAGCCATACCTCTTTTTGGATTGTTATGAAGCTACGCTGCATCCCTTATGCTGTTGTTATCAGACATATCAAATTAATATACTTCTTGTTTATGATGATCATTTATTATTCTATGGATTTGGCTGCATTCTCTTACTCGGTCTGGTAGTTATACATATGAAAAACATTGTCTTTTATTATTCATCATTGTCTTATTGCTCTCTTCCTCAAGTTTGTACTTTACTATTGTCATTGCAGCATTAGTTTGTAAAATAATTATTCTTTTATCGTCTTCTTCCTGGCATGATGCTTGTTATGAGAAGGTAGAAGCTATGTCATAGTACATATTAGCTGTTTGGTAGATGGGTTCAAGCAGTCTCAACTCTCAAGCCATCCAAAGCCAATTCACTTACGTGACTATGCCAAAAACAAACTAATCCATCAGATTAAGCTAAACTCCAAAAAAAATAAAAATAAAAACTAAACGGGCTTCAGTTATTTTAAAGATTTAAAGCCAAAATAGTCTCCAATTCGATTTCAAGATCGGTGATTGTTAGCTCCTCCCCACCAATTTCTCTTTCGCACTCCTCTCCCTTCTTGCCCCATCAACCTTCTCCTTGATCGCGGACGTAATTTAGATGGAGCACATATATAATAGGTCCTACATCTTTTTCTTTTCTTGATTGTTTCTTTATTATTATTACTACTATTACTATCACTTTTCTTTGATAATACTACTACTATGCAAGCATGTTGCAATTTTTCTTAGCTCTGCCTACTGGCCTGGATCAAATTTGATAATACTAATACTATTCATTCATGAGATAGTTTCTTCTTTATTAGGGTAGGTGTTTTATGAAATTTCTTATCATGGTGGAAATAAGCACTTGATTAAGTTTTTCATTATTATTTTTCTTTCTCATTTGGATCTAAAAAGTTTTCATTTAACTAGACACATGATGGACCAGCTAAATTGATATGTTGAAAGAACATGTAGAAATTAAGAATTTCTTACCTGTTTACCAACTAAATTGCTATATTTATGGTCTTATTTGTTTAGTTATATTTATGTTTGTGTACGTCAGATAGAAGCACTCCATGGGTTTTTTTTTTTTTGTTTGATGATAAAACTCCATGGATTCAGTTGAGATCTATCAAATGGTTGTTGATGGCAGTCTAATATTGAACATATTGTTAGCTTATTTACACAATGTGAGTTCACGAGATACAAAAATACCCAGACCATTGTTTACTCAGCATATTTCTAGTGATGAATATGTACAAGAAATATTAGAAGAACATCTATACAAAGCCTTGAATGTTTAGGATGGCTACCCTAGCATTCATCAGGCTAAAAAATAACTTGATATGTCCTAATCTGCAGCAAGATTCCAAACATGTTACTGCCACTAAACAACTTAGATTTTCAAGCAAGCACTGAATTCCGTCAACACCCATTTAAGACTATTAATCGTTATTTTCAACATATTTAAAGGTGATTTGTTCAATAGTAGATGCATTCATCATATTACACAATCAGGCAAGCCATTTCTACTCATTATTTAAAATTAAGATATAGATTTTTGAAATTGTATGTTTTGTTTCAAGTATAATCTTTACCCTCTAAGGGGTAGACACACTAGCCTTTTTAGCATTAAATTTATTTTCATCATGCCTTGAAAACTTAAGACTCATCTAAAGATGCATGTATGATGAGAAATAAAAATGGTTATATTAAAAATTATGCCAAACATGGAATAAATTTAATGGTCGTATTAAAAATAATATAGAATATGAAATAAAGTTATTGTTTTACATTGAAATTTGTGTAGGATATGGTATAAATTTAATTTATTATTATTATGATGATTTTAATGAAGTGGCAATTTTAATATAAGACATGACGAAAATAATGCAAGGACAAGACATGCCCTATATTATTTTTTGAAATTAGGCCCTATTATGTTTTTCTTTCATATGTTATCTATAGGACTGACTAGGCACCGTAGATGGTACCCGCTTCTAATATTTATTCAAACAAAAGTTAATCACAATCGATTCAAAAATCAAGCATTCTAATGAGAAGGTGCCTCAATAATCTCGAGCCACTATAAGATCCTAATCTGATTCTACTCATTCTAAAGCCAAAGTCATAATCAAACATATGCATAGACTATTGTTACCAGATATATTAAATTAAATTTACTTTTTGTTCATCATTCTCATTTGTTATTCTCTTTCTATAAATAATTACATCAATGTTTTAAAATACAACTGAAATGACTGAGTTTTGCTAGTTTCAGACCATTTCAATGAAAATTAATCCGAAAAAGCTACCAAATTTCGGTTTCAGTCGAAACTTATGGTTTCAGCCAATTTTGGCCTCCAGCTCAAAAAACATTTAATGAAATTTTTTATAATTTTAATTAATGTTTTTTATTTTATTTTATAACAATTACACATTTCATATATATTGTATATTTTTAATCATTTAAAAAATAAAATTCAATAATTATCATTAATAAATTCAATTTAAAATTTACAAAATTTAAATAATTTATAGAAAAAATTAAAACTGATGATGCTGAAACTACCAAAACTATCGAAACTGCCAAAACTGATAATTTCATCTTGTGACTGAAACCGAAATCAAAGCTGAATTTTAAAACCTTAAATCACATCTAAAAAGTGGCTTTATCATCTTTCCATGCAAAATTTTGACAAAAAGCCCAACTGAGAAGATTTATATATTGCAGCCTTTCATTCTAACAAATGCCCAATATTACAAAAAAGAAGATGTATAGCATGTTCAGGAACATTGCTTAACAATCACCTTTGATAACCGAGCCCATTCCTATCTTAAAAGTGAACGGCTCCTGCCCAGGATCTTTGGTGCTGGAAATTAACAGCTAATCAACATTCAGATTTCACAACAGGAAAATTACTAAAAACATACCTCCAAAACTTTTTGGAAAGGTCACCATCTTTACCTTCATTATAAATGGAAATTGTCAGCACTTATGCAAGCAAAGTTATAACAAGTAAAAAGAAGGAAGTCGAAAGTATAAAGCAAACAACTAGGAATCAAAAAGGCCTTAGAGAACCAAGTCCAAGAACAATGGGAAGAGCAACATCATCAGCTACAATCTATCACACAACTCTAACTTATTTAAGGATGCATGGTCTCCGCATGGTACACAACTCCTATGAAGTGATAAATCTCCTTTCCATTTTATCCTCCGTACTGTTTTATTCTTTAAATTTTCCGTAATCAAGATCAAGATCACAAACATTAGAAAGATCAACAGAAGGTTTGAAACTAAACAATTTTTTTTCAATTCTTTCTTTCTAAAGCTTCCCATAAAAATCAATGACCAAAGAAGTTTTCAATCAAAATTGGATATTCACCCAATAAAACCACTATCCCCTATTACATTGAAGTTTAACACTAAGAATGAGTACACAATAATTCAGCTATAAGAAACTCTGCATTGAAAATCATCTCTGGTTGCAACTTGATAACCCACCGAATCACTAAATTACCTAAAACTAAAAGTATAAAAACGGTAATTAAGCGATTAAATCAACAAGATACTTTACCACATCATTCAACTGTAGATCATGGACTCAAAAGATAAATATAAAACCCTAACCCTTATGATCAAGAACTATGCGCAAATCGCAACGGACAAAGAAATCCGACAATCGATACCACAATTGGGCAATCGTCCAGGCAGATCACCGCTTACAGAGAAAAAGAAGACGGAGAAATATGGGAAAGATGGGGAGATGATGGCGGAACCAACCAAAGCCCGTGCAATGGACGGTGACGTTTTGGCCGCGGACAGGCTTGGGACCATTGCCGGCTTTCAGAACCACCTTCTCCACTCCCATTCTTCGATTTCTCGATCTCGACGTCTCCCTTTCCGAAGTCCAATCTTGGGATACAATCTTCGCCTCCGATATTTCCTCCGGCAAATATTCGAGGCAAATTTTATGCCAAAATTAAAAATCGCTTTTGTATTTTACTAGATTTAAAATAGGTTAATGTTTTCAAATCGAAATTAGATTGCTAAAAATAAAATTAATTTAATTTATAATTAATTCAATATATTTATATATATACGTATTTAAAAATTTTTAAATTTTAATTAAAATAATTTTGCAATTTATATACGAAACACTAAATTCATCAAAAACTATATATTTCACCGTCTGTCTTTTAGTAAATTTTATTAAAAGTACACTTCATTTTTTAGATAATATGGTTTTTACATTTCTCTGGGAAACCAAAATTCCTCTGCCGCCGAGGGGGCCGCGAAGCCGCCGTCGCCGGAAAATCTCCCCCCCTCTTTTCATTCTCCCCCTCTCTCATAGATCTCTGTCGCCTGGGCCAGCCACGCCACCTTCTGCACTTCTGCGGCAGAACAGGACCACCACCCTACCTGTCGCCGTCTCCTCTGTCCCTCCGGCAGCGCCTAGACCTCCTGCAGCCATGGAAGCCATGCATCAGCTCCTTCCAGTCGCCAACCACCGCAGAAGAAGGAGCCAGCAAGAGGCCTCATCGGCGGGAGGAGAAAGAAGGAGGGGAGATCAACCACCACCTGAGAGGCTCCGGTGAGCAGAAGATCAAACCTTGCACCCGCTACAAGTGGCTGTGGGCGGCGCTGGCAGCGAAGCAGATCTGCGACCAGATTGAGGCTGAGGAGAGGCCGGTGAAGAACGGGATCGGGGGCGAGGAAGCTCTCATCCACGGCAGAGTTTGTCCCGACGTTTACGCCGGCCCCGGGGAGACGAAGCTCACTGAGCAGGGGGGCTATGTTGCTCCTCGTTTCCGGCAACATCCATCCAACCAAGGTCTCCTACCCAAGCAGGGGTGGCCACAGTCCGCCGGCGCCAAACATACAAATCCTTAACTTACACTGATCGTTAACAATTGGCGAGTTTTGATTGGATAGATTTCTGTTGTTTGTATTCTTCATCACATCTGACCCTCTTAATTCTGAATCATTGGGCTGTTTGACGTGAGGACCAAAATGATACCAATTTAAAAAGTAATAATAATAATAATAATAAATAAATTTTTTTAATCATTCTACATAAATTTTAATATAAAAAAAATATTATTTTATTTTATCTATTTAATAATTTTTAATAAAAATATTAATTTTATTTTACATTATAAATTAAAATATTTTATTTGAATATTTTAATCTAAAATATGAAATAAAATAGATATTTTTATTAAAATTATTGAATATATAAAATAAAATAATATTTTTTTATATTAAAATTTATATAGAATAATTAAAAAAATTTATTTATTATTATTATTATTTTAAATTAGTATTATTTTAGTCTATTTTGGTCTCGCGTGAAATTGGGCCGAATAAATTAAAATTATTTTGATCAGCTGTCCAATGTTCGGCGGCCAATCGAGGTCTGCCATGTTTATACTTGGTGGAGCCCACTGTACACATGACAGGCTGTGATTAGCCGCCCTTATGTGACTGACTGTAATGAAATTTCTTTTTTGGATAGAGACTGTAATGAAATTTCCACGCTCCGCGTGAGGCCTCCCACCGTTCCACGTGCCGCGGCGTCGCTCTTTCTTCCAGGTTCCTCAAAACCTGGCAGCGCCATCGACGGCGATGTTTTAATGCCTGTAAACACCGTTAGCTCATCTGCCACTAGGATTTTCATGTCTGCATCGTTTCCTCCGTCAGCGTCCTTCCTCAAAAGGCAACTATCGATCTCCTCCACTCCTATCTCCATGAGTCAGGCCCTAGATGCAATCTCAGATCTTGATCCCAATCCTGTCATTTTCTTTGGTGTTCATCTCCTATGGCCTGCCTCCGAGCTTATCTCTTCTCGCCAGCAGTCTCTGATGGGTCTATCGATGGAAATTTTATGGGTTTTCATAGACGGCTTGCGGTAGAGATCTCATCCTTTTTCCCCCTTGTTCTATTTCTTTTTTTTTTATGTTACACATTGAGCTATGTTAATTCCCTGTTCTAATGTTCTCAGGTGAGTATATCTTCTGTAAGACTGGTTAAAGAGTTTAATGCTCGTGAGAGGAGCTTCGGATCCCTTAAGTAAGTTGATTATCTGATTGTACCTGCTGATGAACATAGGCCCTGTTTTTGCAAAGTTTAACTTTAACCTGGGTTAAATTATTTCAAAATTAAGCTAACAATATTTAAAATTCTAGCAAATTTAAACATTAAAAATCAACTTTATTTCACTTCAAAGTCAAAAACTAACATTATTTCATATCACATCTCAAAACAAAATTAACTTTATTAAAAAATTTCACTAATCTCAATACAAAAAGTTAACTTGATTAAAATTCATCTGGCTAAAAAGTGCACCCATAGTAGGTTGTTGATTGTGGATAGGTTAATTGATAGTGGTTACTTTGATAGGGATTTGCTTTTGAAAAGAAAATTATAGAGTTGGAGCTCCTAATAGCCAATTCATGGAGAAAATCATATGTTAAACATTACTTCCGAAGATAGGGAAAGAACGAGAATGCTGAGAAGTATTTTTTATAGCATTGTTGTGGTTAACCTCCTCTTATAGTTGTAGGTTCTCTATAAATATGTGTTAGATGTGAAATAAAGTTGTTTTTTAATATAGAGATTTGTGTATGATATGAAATAAGGTTGATCTTTTATATTAGAGTTTATGTTGGATGTGAAATTAAAAAAAAAATGATCTGATTTTGGGTTTGGAATAAACTAGGCCTAAGGCTATAGTGTTGTATTTGTGCTATGCCTCACACATGAACTAATTGGTGGAGAAAACGGACTTTCAATTTTTTTCTAGGGAACTAATTTTGGTTTAATTCAACTAATACTCAAATTTCAAAATATTCATCTATATCTATTTTAAGATATCAAGTAGCTTTCTGTCTATTTCAATATCAAATTGAATGCCGGAACCTGCTTTTTTTGCTTGTGTATGGTTCCATTGCTCTAGTTCTTCCCTTGGGTTCTATACTTCTATTTTATTTGGTAGTCGTCTTCTACTTCAAGATCAAAGGTAATGCTGGATACTGCACTTGTGGCTTGTCTTTCGCTCTATTTCTCTTGTATTTTCCCTTTGGCTTGTTACCTACATATCATGTGAGTTTAGCAAGGGCTCTGCTTTTGCAGAACAGCATGCTTTGCACTGAAGGCCATGAAAGATTCTTGTGGCGTTGGTCAGGAGCTTAAGGAGAGCGGAGAACACAGAATAAACCAGAAAGATATTGTTTCAGATCCTTTGGAGGATCTGAAAGGCAGGTTTCTGAACTTCAAGAAGCAAACGTACATGTAGGAAGAATTGCTTTGTGTCTAAGCCTGAATAATTACTTGACTCCATTCTCTTAATCAAGAATTAATCCTTGAACAGGGAAAATGTGGATCATTATCAAAACCTTGCTGAAGCCCAATCACCTAAGGTGCTCTAGACAATCTAGCATTATTTTTTTTCCACAGCTCTTCATCAATTTAATGTGATGTTTCTAGCACCTTTCAAATATCTTTACACTTTATTCTAAAATTGTAGGACATAGATTCCTGAAGAAAGGCAACATAATTATTTTTATCTGAATATTATACTAACTGCATGACTTCAAGGTATTTGGTAATCTGTCCAAGATTTTTTGGCTTGGTCATCTCAGTTGTGGGAGAAGGAACTCATCGATGCTGAAGGTTTTAGGAGTTAGGGTTGCCTTCCTTCGGCTCCAATGACTGGAGGAGCATTTTAAACCTCGTCTATGGAGGTCGTGGGACACACCCTCCCTACTTCTTGAGTTCTCGAGGTGGAAAAGGAGAAATTCCAAGGACTTAGTGAATTCCACTTGATTAACACCTATATACATTTTTTTTACATGATTCTACACTATTTACAACTGGTTTTGTCGCCAACCCCCTCCCTCGCCTCCTTCACTCCATCCCTCTTTTTTGAGTTCTCATAGCGGAAGTGAAGAAGTTTAAAAAATGTATTGAATTCCACTTAATTCACACTTGTGTACTTGTTGGGGGAGGTACCTTAAGGAGCTCAAGTTGGACCCAAATATATAATTGGGCAGCTATTAACCCAAAAACTTAAGCCAATGCTTAATGGTCAATAATTGTATATTAGTATAATTTATATTGAATATCTAATGTGGTACAATTCTCATGTGTGTCCGAAACAAATCGCTTCTTTTATGAGGATCCATCCACATTAATTTTTTTTTTGTCTAATAGGTTATTCAAGTGTATGCATATCAAAAGCTCATTTAATTATCTGATAGTACGATGAGATTTATCTGTTCTTATGCAATATCAGCCATGATAAAAAGGCACACGATCCATGGGAGTACAATCTGCATGAACCACTTGACTCACATGAGCCTTAGTCGAACCATCGACTCTAATACCACTTGTTAGAAGAGGTTCCTTAGGGTAGATCAAGTTGGGCTCAAATATATAATTGGGTACCTATTAACCCAAAAGCCTAGGCTGATGGGTAAGGGCCATTAATTATATATTAAAACCTCAAGTTGTGTTGAATATTTAATATGAAATAATTCTCTATGCATATCCTAACTTGTGCTTTTTTTGTACATGGTTCTCCCCTATTTATAAGGGGTTTTGTTGTGTTAGCATATTTCCTAAGTTTCTTTGTCCCTTCAAGAATTTGTCCTTTGTGATGATAATGAGATTCTATCAAGATTTGTTGACACTGCCGCCATGGTCGCTTAGTAAATATGATCTTCGTCAAGTAGGGTTGTTGTTCTCAAGGTCTCTCAACATCTTTGGCTTGAGATGTTTGGAGAGCCCTAGGGCTCTCCATTTCTCGAGTCTTGAGTACTCGAGTTGCTCAGAAAATTCTCTCTCAAGTCGGTTTTAGCAGCAGCTTTCAAGAGGTTTTTCTAGAGCGAGGCATAGCTCCTTTGTCTTGAGGTGGCTTCTCTGTTCTCTCTCGACTTGAGTAGGTTCCAATGTCGACGTTGTTTTTTCCTAAGCTATGGAAAGGTCTTTTTTCTTGAGCCTCAACTTTGATCGGCAAAGTCTATGCACTACTATTCGTCACAAGTCTTTTAAGCATGTTCTTATTTTTTGGGGACTATTGTCGACCCGTGTTAATATTACTCTAGGGTTCATCTCTATGCATCGAAGTTCACATGATCCTTTTCTTGTAGTCTACATTCACTATTGTGGATCGTATTGGATACCCAATTTTGTTTCCTAGATACTGGAATTAAGACTTTATCGTATTTGTTTATGAGGCTTAGGGATCCGAGTGGAAACTGAAAGAATGAGTACAATGGGGATGACTTCCCTAGAGCCTTACGGGATCGCTTGAGTGTGGGTGTACTGGTTGTCTTTGGATAACAGTGTCAAATGTCATAGTCAAAGAGAGGAGTGTTCAATGTAGGGGGAGCCTCTTCTTCATCTTTTATTTCTGTATTTATAGCTTGGAGAAGAGGAGACAAAGTGATGGTTTGCAACATACTTTGCCATACCGCAAGATATATGGTTGGGTTAGCATAGCTTTTGAATGGTTTGGGGGAGGTTTGGTTGGCATTGTTAGATCTTTATGGGAACATGGAGCACCTTTTCTAATGTGGTGAATCTTGAGATTGCCATGTGAGAAGCTATTGTTAGCTTAGTCAGGTTCTTGTTAGATAGGTGTGTTCGGGTCCATATTAGACAGGCCTGTTCGTATCCCTGTAAGATTGATATGTTCATTCCTTTTATTAGATAGGTCTGTCTGATTCCCTGTTAGACAGGTCTATTCGGCCTTCTGTTAGATTTGTTCGGCCCCTATAATTAGACAAGCTTGTTCGAGCCCCAGTTAGATAAGTGGGTTTGAACAATATTTTATTTGAATATATGTTAATTGAGGGTGGTACAAATCACTTCAATATGACAACCCTGACCATGTCCTCAGTTTGGCCGCATGCTATTTGCTAAGAACTAGGACAATATAGAACAAGAGCAAAAAGGCAGAACTTTGTTCTTTAGTGCACATCTTATTAACTTAAACTCCATGGGTAACTTGGCCCACTAGCATATAGGAACTAATATTATGCAAGGTTTACTCAAACCTCCTTCCTAACTGCAAGATAGCACTTGCTAATAATTTATTGTGTGAAAAGACCAAATGAAATGGTCCATGCAAGTCCAATACAGTTGGTGTTAGTAACTTCGTGTGCAATGGGATCACGATAGAGGTAATTATTTATCTCTATAGTGTCAATAGTTTCTAAAATCTTGTTGTTTTCTTCTTTTTTGCAGTTTTTTATAATTTTCTTTTTGGTACTTTTGATTTTTTGTCTTTTGTTATTGTTAACTTAGAAATTAATTTACTTGAACCCTCTTCGAAATATATTAATTCTTGAAGTGCTTCGGAACATAGATATGATGCATGCTCTGAGTACATGTCATTAAAATGTCGGGCGGAGATTTAGCTTCATATTGTGAGATTAACTATTATTTTATCAAGTTTTGATTTATTTCCCTTCTCATATGATGACAATCTTTATAATTTACTAATTGCATTGTATTTTTTAGACTTAGGAGAATTCAATATGGCATCCCCTTAAATTTTCTCTTTATATGTCTTCCTCCTCTTTCTTTCTTCTTCTCTATCTTTCGTGTTTCCTATATATATTTCTTCTTCTCTTTCCTTTTCCTTTCCTTTTCCTTTCCTTTTCCTTTCCTTTTCCTTTCCTTTTCCTTTCCTACATCAACGTTGTTTCATTTTTTCAACATATTTTGGTCTTTTGTGCATTTCTGGTCTCTCATTCAAACATAGAATTTATCTGCTATATGATTGTATCAAGTGCAGTTCATGGTCATTGCATGTGCAGACTCCAGAGTCTGCCCTTCGAAAATCTTGGGTTTTGAACCTGGCGAAGCTTTCACTGTTAGGAACGTGGCAAATTTGGTCCCCCCATATCAGGTAATGATTTTGGCTTGTTGATTTTTTGCAATTATCCTCCATTACAGGATTGAAAAGAAATTGAATTTTTTTTTTGACAAGCTGTAATGTTTGTCACCCTATCTTTTTAACAGCATGGCGCTTCAGAAACAAGTGCGGCTCTTGAGTTTGCTGTTAATTCATTAGAGGCAAGGAATCCTTATAAGCTGTTTCAATTATGTTTATCTTTCAGTAATTAGGGGCTTGTTTGACAGCTACACAAAATTTATCACAACTTATTCTCACATCTTACATATATTTTAACACAAGTTAATTACCATAAATTCTATTTCACATTTTACATAAATTTTAACATAAAATAATTTCATTTCGAATCCAATACATCCTGTACGTGACAAATTTTGCCACAATTAACTGTCTCACCTAACAAACCCATTTTTATTTGTGATACATTTTTGTAGGTTGCAAATATTTTAGTTGTTGGACATAGCCGTTGTGGAGGCATCAGGGCTTTAATGAGCATGAAAAATGATTCAAACTCCAAGTATGTTTAGAAACGGGACACCCTTTTGGCTACCTATCCTGCTTTCTTTCTTTCATATTTCCTGAAAGAACTCATTATATATTTCTGCTTTTACTCCTTTGTCAGAAGTTTTATTCGAGATTGGGTCTCTATTGCAAAGACTGCAAGATTGAGCACAGAAGCTGCAGTTGGAAACCTGAGCTTTGAGACGCAGTGTGCTCATTGTGAGAAGGTGGTGGTGGTTGTCATTTTTTATTTGTGTTTTATGAATGGTATACCATTATAAAGTGTTTCAGGTTGCATTGTGGTTTGTTTATGCAAATGCTTCCTATTTCAAAACGTAAATGTCTTTGTGTAATCTTCTATATAGCAAGATCAAAATCCGTGTACTTATGAACCGTGGCGATTTATAGTACAAAAACCCTGGACAATATGAACCGAAGATCTCCATATTCTGTGGACTATAAACTTGAATCTCATAGATTGTTGCCAGTTATGTTAGCACTTCCCACTTGAGACCTTCTATGTGGGAAAACAAAAGAGGCAATTGAAAGTTTTAAAAAAAAATGGAAAGGAAGAACATCAATTACGTGCTGAACAATAAAAGGCATAAGCTTAAAATACACTAAACGTATATATGTCGAGTCTATTATAAGTTGAATCGATTGTCTCTGTTGAACCTAACATATCAATTGTTCTTCTTTTTGTAGGAATCAATTAATAGTTCTCTACTGAACCTATTAACATATCCATGGATTGAGGAAAGAGTGACGGAAGGAGTGCTTTCCCTCCATGGTGGCTATTATGACTTCACCAATTGCAGCTTCGACAAATGGACCCTGGTCTACAGAGAGAGCCTGGAGGGAGGCAGCAAGTTTGCTATAAAGAATTGCTCAACCTGGTCCTGATTTTTATTTTTTTTTCTGCCTTGCTCCGTTTTTTAATGTAATTGTATTGTTCGGCTCTCTAATGGGGAAAAAAAAGGTTATTTCCTGCTGAATGCTCTTAATTAATACTTCAAATTTGCTCATTTTACTATTATTATTCATTATTGCTGCAATTGTACATATTGTGTTATTTATGTTGAAAGTAAAGGCGAGTAAAATACTTGAAATATAAATTTCACTCATATTTTATTCGATTCGAATTTGATTTAAGGGGCGTTTGGTTTAATGCTATTTTGATATTATGTTATGTTATCTATAGAAGGTAATTATTTGGTTTAACAATATCTATAAATAATTTTCTGTTTGATTATAAAATTATTAATTAAAAGATAATATCTAGATGTCATGATATTTATATTACATAATATAATATCAAGATAATAATGAATTAAATGTCTTCTTAATTTTTTTGTGCCTTGAAGTTAAGTCATTCGAAATAAAAGTGATTTAACTTATAATCATCTTAATATCTGCATAGTGATAGTATACCAGCTTTTGGAATATATATTAATATTTTATTTATATGAATATATTATATAAGATTTATGTTGAAGTTATTTAAGGTATATATTGAAGCGATATATATAAGTATATACATAATATATTTAAATTTAAATAAAAAATTATATATAATATATATTTTATGTAAAATAAATATTTAAACAAAAAGATTAAAAATTAAGTTAGATTTAATTCAAAAATTGACTCAAAATTGAATAGATTTCTGTTAACTCAAATCTAACTTGACTTGAATTTGAAATCTTTGAGTTTAAGTTAATAAATTTCCTCGAACTTGATTCATTATCAACTTGTTGACGTGGGAAGTAGGGGGTTCCAAGAAACAGAGAGAAGAAAAGAGAGTCCCAAGAAGCGGCGGCACGCAAAGGGCTAAGTCTGATGATTAAGGCTTAGAAGAGAGTCAGGAGCATTCAGAACAACGCACAGAGATTTAAGATGGTTCAGGGAGGAATTCCCCTACGTCCACTGGGCGTCAGTGAGAGAGATTTCACTATGAGTCAAAGGAATGGTCGGACGACCAGTACAAAGAGGGAGAAAGAGAGAGAGCACTTGTTACAAAGGTGATGAAAGAAAAATTCTGCTCCTCCAATTGATTGTTTCTTTTCTCCTAGTCCCCCCCCCCCCTTTCTGGGGCTTGCTCATGGGTGTTTATAGGCAGCGGACAATGCAGCTCAGTCCTGGTTTTCCGGAAGAGAATAAAGTAAATAAATGCTGGACCCATGCTAGTGGCTTCATTGTTGTTGGCCATCAGAGGGGCCGAAAGTAGTGGATCGAGAGCATGACCTCTTGATTTTGGCATTTCTTCTAGGGATCCATGATGGCTGGAGTATGCGGGTCTTTGATTTGCGTATCTGAAAAAAGTCTCTTGTACGGAAAACGGCACGACCGGGCCATGCTGACAGTGACGGGCATAGCTGAGGAACATCGTCATCGATGTTCCCAGGGGATGATCTCGATTCGTTGTGGACGATGCTTGGTCGAACCCTCGTGGCCGAGGTTTGGGACCTGCGAGAATAATAGAAGTTAGTGCCACCTGGGAGGCACGTGTACGACTGTGATGCAGCGCTGGAACCACGTGTTAACATCAGCTCCCTGCATTGTCAGGGTGCGAATATTTATGTGGGTCATGGAATGAGAACCGCCGCGATGGTGGAAGCGCTGCCCAAGACCTGTCAGGATAAAGCCAGAGCGGCTCCTTGCCGATTGCATTCTCCCTCGCCAGCTTCTAAAAATTCTGCAAAGAGAGTAGATTATTAGAGAGATGGCGGAGAGCAAGAAATGGACAACTCTGAAGAGTTTTCCACTGAAGAGGAAGAGGGCCAACAGTCCTCCAGTCGATGCCCCTCCTCCTGAGAAGAAGAGGGTCTTGGAGTCGTCTGAAGGGTCGCCGGAAACGGCGGCTGAGAAGACTGTCGTGGTGCTCCAGAAAGAGGAAGCGGGAGCTCCGGTCGTTGATCTGGAGGTGGAGGCTCCGTCGGCTAGGGTCGCTAGGGTCCTGGTGCGGACGTTGGAGTCTGCATAAGAGCTCGCAGTCAAGGAGGCGATGAAAGTGGTGAACGTCTCTGATTCTTTGGTCAACCTGCCTCTGAAGATTGTGGATCTGCGAGAGCTGAGTGTGATTTGTCAGACGCCTGCGGGGGAAAAATTGCGACCAGGGAAGATCCTGCTCAAAGATGAAGATGTTGAGCTTCTCTTCCCTAAGGCGGACGTCCTCGGATAAGGGTCAGTGAAGACGCCTCTGGTGATTTGCGGTCCTGCTCCTCTTGATGAGTCAGTTCCTCTTCCTTCGAAGGCGAAGAGACCTTCCCTTTCTCTGTCTCCTCCCAGCTGCTGCTCGAAATGATGAGAAGGAAGAGAAGGGAAGGAAGGGAGAAAGTAGCAAGATGGAAGAGGTGACTAAGAAGAAGGAGGGGGTTCCCCAGGTCGCTCCTGGGGTCGTGCTTGGCATTAAAGGGTCAAGAGGCGATCTGGGGGAAAGATTATTTGAAATACGGAGGGAAGAAGAAAAGATCCTGAAGAACACCTCCCAAGTCTTGGAGGTGGTAAAATCTTTGAAGGGTCAGGAGGGAGGGGAAGTTTGCTATCTCAGGAGGATAGCGGAGTTGGAGAGTGCTTTGTTGCAGGTTACAAAGCGCTCTCAAGTTGATCACATAGAGGAGCTAGGGAAGTTATATAGGCTGGAGGATAAATTGGCTTCCCTAGCTCTTAGTAACTCAGAATGGGCCGGTAAGGGTGAGGTTGCAAGAGGGAGTTTCATCACGCCCTTTCGGATGTAAGCCAAGCCCTTTCTGCTCACGTCAAAGACCTCCAAAAAAGAATAAAGGAGCTAGGTGGTGAAAAGGAGGCCTTGAGAAAGGAAAGAAACAGGCTCAGGGGTGAAGTTGCGGAGGCCAGGGATGCAGAGTCCAAGGCGAAGCAGGCGGCCTTCGAGACCCACCGCCGAGAGGAGCTGGGAAAATCGGAGATACGCTCAATGCACGCTCTGATAGATAATTGCCTGGGATGGAGGGGGGTGGTGCATGGAGGACCTAGAAGAGACAGTGAGGAGGGCAGTGAACATCTTCAACGCTTCGATCATAGGTCACTATGTGAAGAGCCAGGCAGCCTTTGATGTTCTTCTGCAAACATTGGTTGATGTAAGCATCCTGAACCAGGAGAATATCAGGGGTCCAGTCGTTCTTCTTTTCTGCGGCCCCAAGGGTCCAGATAGGTTTTTCAACATTAGAAGCCATTGCTTTGAAGAGATTCCTCCCATGGGTACCTACGCTGGCTGGGGGAGTCAACCTGCTCCCGACGAAGGTCGGATAGCCCCTCCTGAAGCGCAGCAACAGGCTCCTGCCGAAGGGTGGCAGTGACTAGCTTTCTGTTCTTGTCATCCTCAGTCTCATCCAGTAGATGAAGGGATTCAAGAAGGGAGAATGTCAGCTAGTCCTCCGCGGGCGCGTCGCCGGTTTATAAGGAGTGTAATAGATTAATCCGCAGGGGAATCTCATGCATATTTGAGATTGACACTATTTACTCTAGCTGTCCAAGTTCTGAAGCCTTATGTTTTTGTCCTGTACTCAAAAAAAGATAAGAGAAATAAAATGAAATTTATAACAAGTTGTCATGAATAGAATGTATTCTTTTGAAAACTTGTTCTGAATGAATTCTGCTTGTATTTTCTTTTGTCTTCTTTTTCATGTTTGAAAAAAGTACCACGAGATCAGAAAAGAGAAGAACAAGAATTCATAATTATATGAAAGTATAAAGTCAATGATAAGTTCTAAGTTAAAAGGTGAAACTAACTATCATCATGAACGAGGTTAGGAAGCATCGAACAACGATAGTTGAAAGAATAAAAAGAACAGCGCATTCTGATGTCTTGAAACATCGTGCACGATATCAGGGCGAGTGTAGAGGAGAGATGCTTCAATATCCGTGCGCCGCTTCGAATTCTGAAGCTGTCAGAAAAACGGATGGCCGGATCAGGTTTACGCGCCGACTAAAGCCTAGAGTCTGCCCAACTGAATTCATTGGGGATGCCAGGTGGATGGCCGGTGAAGGGATACTGAAGAATCTGGAGAAGCTGAAGGGGCAGAACTGGCTCCTGAAGGACTTCCTCAAACGTTAGGATATGCCGTCTTCAAGGAAACAGTTCCACCCCCTAGCACGGTCCTAATGAAGAGGGCTAGGAGGGGACAGCCCCCAGCTGCCCAACTCAGCAAAGAAATTGTTGAGGTGGGGAAGGGGCAAGGGGACATAGAGATTCAGGAGCCAGTTGGCAGTGGTACCGCAGTCGACATGGTATCTTCCTCGGACGATACCATGGAAGACGAGAAGACTCTGGCCGAGGTACTCAGATGCGCAGGTAAAGGTAGGGAGCCTGCAATACCGACCAAGCCCAAGGCGGCCTCTAAGAGTAACAAGGAGATTGCCCTTGGGGGTGATAAAGGACGAGAGAAGGCCGGAGAAGAGGGCCAGAGGAAGGAGGACAAGGGCCAAGAGGGGGCCCAATAGAAGGAAGTAGAAGGGGTGGCCGTGAGCCCCTGCCTGGACCTAATGCTGAAGGGAGTCCCTAAGAGGGAGAGGGACTCCTTAGAAAAGAGAAGTCCAGAGCCCCTTCGAAGAAGAGAAAGACTGCGGAGGAAGGTCAACCGGCTGCCAAAGGAGCATACGATTGGCAGTGGAGTGTTGAGCCCCCTATCACATCAACTTTGCGGGGAGATTTGGGGACGACATTTCGAGGATTGCCGTGGGAATGAAAGGAGATATGAGAAAACTCCTCCTGCTCTCCCAGCAATCGTCGGAACAAAACTACGCAGCCCCGAGGGACATGGGACTGGTAGTAGGAGGTGGATTCGTCACCAAGGATCTGGAGGAGAGGTTTGAGAAAATCTCGATGCCAGATGCCTATGCCAACGTAGCCAACAGGCTGGTTGCCGTAAGGATTCCTTATTAATTTTTTCACTTTTCTGGTAACCATATGGCCGTACCGTATTAATTCTTGCTTTGCTCTATTTTTCAGACACTCGCTTGCTTGCCTCTGCTTCTGAACAAGACCTTGAGGACGGAGGAGCAAGTGATCGAGCAAGGGAGCCAGCTTCATCGGCAGGGTGAGGAAATTGAAACTTTGAGGGCTCTACTCGCAGCAAAATCTTCTCAATATGATGCTTTGTTAGAGGAGAAGACTGCACTGTAAGAGGAGTTCGCCATTCACAAGCCTGCAACAAGTGCGCTGAGGGCAAACAACAAGGCCCTACGAGAGAAGCTGAGCAAAGTCGCTGAAGACCAAGAAGCCACTATTGCAGCAAAGTCTGCAACAGCTATGGAGGCCTACAAAATAAGCTTGCCCTGTAGAAAAGAGAGATTAGACGGGATCAGGAGGGTATTCAAATAGAATTCTTGCATGTAGACACTGATTCATTATATGTCAAATTATTTTGATAGAATGCAAACTATTTTGCAAATATTCACTATTTTATCGATGCATTTCTATTGAATGTGTACATTTTTAAAAATTAAGTTCACAGATATCAATGTTTTCTAAAAGAATACTGGTAATTATATAGTTATTTGAAGATACATCGATATATTTTAATTTAATATAAGTTTTTACAAATTGAGTCATTACAAAGAAAACTGTATCGAATAGTTCCATAATTGTAAATATTAAATTAAAATAATTTCATAAGTAATAAATCAGTCTTTTACTATGTGTATTTTGCTTAAATTCCACAATACAATAATTAATAGTTGTATTATAGCTTGTGTTCAAATGAAAACCTTATACGTATCGAATCAGTCTCTAAATGCATGCAATTGTCGAAATATATGAGTATAATGGTGTGCATGTTTTTAAACTATCATGATTTGTCATAAATCAATATCTAAATGTTAGTATTCTATTCAAATACATAAAAATAGCATCAAATAAATGTTTAATTACTTGTATTAAATAAAAATAACTTGGTATATGACGAATCAACCTCTAAATACTTGTATTTAGCATGCATTCTCCGATATAGCAATAAATAGTTAGATAATTGCTGATATTAAATTAAAATATATTTGTATACATTGAATTAGTCTCTAAATGAGTGTATTTAATTGAAATTCAGCGATATAATATTAAATTATTGGAGGATTATTAGTATTATTTTGAAATACACTAAATTTCAACAAATCAATTTATAATTGTTATTATTATATTTCAATACATTTAAATTGAACGGAGTAGCTGTATAATTGTAAGTATTTCATGAAAATAACTTAATATGTAACAAATCGGTCTCTAAATACGTATGTTCAACATAACTTTGCTGATATAGCAATGAATATTAATATATTTGTTGGAATTCAACTAAAATTTAATGAAATGTAACGAATAATTATAGAAAAGCTTGTATTCACTTGAAATACATGTATCAATAAATAATTTCATAATTTTTAGTATTTCATTAAAATAAGTAAGAATTAATTTCTAAATACGTGTATTTATGAGAAATATAATGACTTAATTATAAATAGTTGTAAGATAGTCAGCATTTTACCAAAATATTTTTACATATAATGAATTGTGATTAAAAGCAATTTTTTTGTTCAAAAATATTGAAATTGCATCTAATATTCTTATAATTTATTAAAATACTTTGATATACAATGAATTAGTGATTAAAAGCAAACATTATATTTAAACATAATGAAATTACTTCATATAGTTGAATAATTTATATTACTCGCTTAGAATAACGTGATATCTAAAGAATCAGTCTTTTAATGCATGTATTTCGCATTATTTCGATATATTTGAAATGAGTGTATTCAAAGCAATACAACAATATGACTATAAATAGTTAAAAAATAATCAGTATTCTAATAAAATACCTAGATGCATAACAAATTAGTAATTAAAAGCTGGCATTCTATACAAATATAATAAAATTGTATCGTTTAGTCTAATAATTGACAGTACTTACTTAAAATAACTTGATTTCTAAAGAATCGTTCTATATTTCGCATTAATTCGATGACATAGGAATAAATAGTTGTGTTGTTGCCGATATTTAGTTAAAATAAGTTTATAAGCATCAAATTGGTCCCTAACTCACTATACTTACTTCAAATTCATCGACATAGTGTTGAATAGTTGGAAAAATAATTGATTCCTGTAAAATACTTTGATATGCAATAAATTTATGTCTAATTGCTAGCACTATATTCAAATTCATTTAAATAGCATCGAATAGTTGTGTGATTGTAAATATTTCTTTAAAATTACTTGATATGTAATGAATTGCGATCCAAATGCTTAACTTCAAGTTGAATTCGTTGATTTAGTAATGAGTAGTTGGATAATTATTTGAATTCAGTTATAATGCAATGACATGTAACGAAGCGATCCCTGAAAATTTATATTTAGCGAAAATATATTGATTTATTATCACATAGTTTTATAATAACAGGTATTTCATTAAAAAAACCTAGATATATCTAGAATTTGTCTATAAATGTGAGAATTCAATAGAAATACATCAATATAATAGAAAATAGTCATAAAATTGTTAACATTCTATTAAAATACTTTGATATATGCCGAATAAGTGTCTCGGTAATAGTATTATATTCAAATACAATAAAACTGCATTGAACAGTTATATAATTGCAAGTGTTAAGTTGAAATAACTTGATATGTAATAGATCAGTCTTTAAATGCATTAATTTAACAAAAACTCAGTGATATTGGAATGAATAGTTAAATAATTATTAGTACTTAATTAAAATAGCTTCATATGAATAGAATTTTTCTCTAAATGATTGATTTCATTGTTAATAAGTCGATATAATAATGGATAGTTGTAAAATTATTAGTATTCTTTTAAAATATGTTGATATATAATGAATTAGTATCTAAATATTAGTATTCTATTCAAGTATCTTGAAATAACTTATTCTTTCAAAACTATCGTCATATGTAATGAATTGATGATCAAATGCTAGTATTCTATTCAAATATAATAAAATTACATCGAATTGTCTAATAATTGCAAATTTGCAGAACTTGAAATGTAACAAATCAATTTGTAGATAAGTGTATTCACCTTAAATTTATCAATATAATAATAAATATTTACATAATTGTCAGAATTCAGTTAAAATATAATAATATGTAATGACTCAATTTGTAAAAGCTTATATTAAATTAAAATATATCGATGTATCTTCAAATAACTATATAATTACCAGTATTCTATTAGAAAACATTGATACCTATGAACTTAATTTTTAAAAATGTACACATTCAATAGAAATGCATCGATAAAATAGTGAATATTTGCAAAATAGTTTGCATTCTATCAAAATAATTTGACATATAATGAATCGACATGCAAGAATTCTGTTTGAATACGAGAAAATTGTATCGAATAGTTACATAATTACAAGTTTTAAATTGAAATAACTTCATATGTAATGAACCAATCTTTAACTTTGTTTATTTTGCTTAAATTCGACAATACAACAATAAATAGATGTATAATAGCTCGTGTTCAAATAAAAATCTTATACCAATCGAATCAGTCTCTAAATGCGTGCACATTGCCGGAATACATGAATAGAAGAGTGTGTATATTTTTAAACTATCTTGATTTGTAATGAATTAGTATCTAAATGTTAGTATTCTGTTCAAATACATAGAAATAGTCTCAAATAAATGTTTAATTACTTGTATTAAGTCAAAATAATTTTTCATATAATAAATTAATTTCTAAATACTTGTATTTAGCCTGTATTCTCTAATATAACATCAAATAGTTAAATAATTGTTGATGTCAAATTAGTCTTCAAATGAGCGTATTTAATTGAAATTTAGTGATATAATATTGAATAATTGGAGAATTGTCGATATTATTTTAAAATACCCAAATATAAAGCAAATCGACTTTTAAATACTAGTATTTTATTTTTTGTTTTTTTGAACTAATAGTACTCTATTTCAATACATTTAAATTGCATCGAGTAGTTGTATAATTATAAATATTTCATAAAAATAACTTAATATATAATGAGTTGATCTCTAAATACGTGTATTCAGCTTAAATTTGTCGATATAGCAATGAATGTTAATATATTTGTTAGAATTCAACAAAACTTTAATGAAATATAACGAATAATTCTAGAAGCCTTGTATTCACTTAAACTACATCTATATATCAATAAATAATTTTATAATTTTTGATATTTCATTAAAATATATAGGTATGTGTGGAATTTATTTCTAAATGTGTGATTTAAAAGAAATATAATGACATAATGTCAAATAGATGTAAGATAGTCAATATTTTACTAAAATGTCTTTACATATAACGAATTGTGCTTAAATGTAATTATTCTGTTGAAAAACCTTGAAATTGCATCAACTATTTTTAAACGTTTTTGAATTTTCATAGTATAACGTGATATGTTTTGAGTTAGTCCTTAAATGTATATATTTAACATAAATTTGATGTTATAGTGATAAATAGTTAGGTAATTATTTTCAAACTTTTAAAATACTTTGATATGTAATAAATTGGCATCTAAATGCTAGTAAATTATTTCGATATTCTCTAACAGCATCGAATAGTTGTATAATTACAAATATTTTATTAAAAATAACTTAATATAGAATGTACATTCTCTAAATATGTTAATTTAGCTTAAATTTATCGATATAGTAGTGAATAGTTTTATGATTATCAGAATTCAATTAAAATACAATAATATGCAATAAATTGGTTTATAAAAAGTTGTATTTACTTGAAATATATCGATATATCTACTAATAATTTTATAATTACTGGTAATTCAATAAAATATCATAATATCTGTGTAATTAGTCTCTAAATATGTGTATTCTGTAAACATACATTAATATAACATTTTATTTTGAAGAAACATTAATATCTTGTTGAATAGTTGTAAAATACTTTGTATTTTGTTAAAATACTTTGACAAATAATAAATCAGTGTCTTAATATTAATATTATATTCTAATACGTTGATATGTAATGAGTTATAATAAGTACTCAGTTAAAATATCGGTGTCTAATACATTGATATGTAATGAGTTATTATAATTATTCAGTTAAAATAACTTGATATGTAATGAGTTAAACTCCGTTTATTTAAAAGTTAAAATATAATGCTTGGATTTAGCTAAAATATAATGATATAGCAATGGATAATTGTATAGTTATTAGTATTAAATTAAAATAAGTTTATATGTATCAAATTTGTTATTCAATTCAAATAAATTAATATATCTTCAAATAATTGTATAATATTGATATTTCTTTAAAATATCGTTATACGTACGGGTTAGTTTCTAAATGTGCATATTCAGTAAAAATTCATCGGCATAAGAATGCAAATAATTGTACTCACCTTATAATTGTTGGTATACCACTAAAACATCTTCATATATTTAAAATTAAACTTAAAATGAGTGTAATCAGAAGAAAAACAACAATATGACTATAAATTGTTGAAAAATAGTTAGTATTATATTAAAATACCGTAATATATGATGAATTAATGATTAAAAGCAACATTCTGTTCAAACACATTGAAATTACATCGCATAGTCAAGTAATTTATGTTGCTCACTTAAAATAACGTGATATCTAAAGAATCAGCCTCTTAATGCGTGTATTCGCATTATTTCGATATATTTGAAATTGAACTTGAAATATGTTTATTCACAAGCAAAACAACAATATGACCATAAATAATTAAAAAATAGTTAGTATTTTATTAAAATATCTAGATATATTACGAATTAGTGATTAGAAGCAAACATTCTTTTTAAATATAATGAAATTATGTCATATAGGCGAATAATTGATAGTACTCACTTAAAATAACGTGATATCTAAAGAATTGCTCTCTATTTCACATTAATCTGATGACATTGGGATAAATAATTGTATTGTTATTGATATTCAGTTAAAATAAGTTTATAATTATCAAATTAGTCTCCAAATGACTATACTTAGTTCAAATTTGTCGTCATAGTGTTGAATAGTTGAAAAAATAATAGTATTCCTTTAAATTACGATATACAATGAATTTGTATTTAAATATTTAGTACTATATTCAAATATATTTAAATAGCACCGAATATTTTGTAATTGTAAATATTTCTTTAAAATTACTTGATATGTAACGAATTGGAATTTAAATACTTACTTTCAGCTTAAATTCATTGATATAGTAATGAGTAGTTGTATAATTATTTGAATTAAATTATAATGCAATGATATGTAATGAATCAGTCCCTAGAAATTTATATTTAGTGAAAATATATTAATTTATTATCACATAGTTTTTTAATTACTGACATTTCATTAAAATACCTAGAAATATTTGGAATTTGTTTATAAATGTGAGAGGTCAATAGAAATATATTGATATAATAGAAAAAAGTTATAAAATTATTAACATTCCAGTAAAATACTTTGATATGTGCTGAATCAATGTCTAAGTTCTAGTGTTACATTCAAATATATTAAAATAATATCAAATAATTGTATAGTTGAAAGTATTAAATTAGAATAACATGATATATAATGGACCAGTTTTTAAATGCATTGATTTAACAATAATTCTATGATATTGTAATGAATAGTTGAATAATTGTTGGTACTTAATTAACATAGCTTCATTTGTATCGAATTTATCTCTAAATAGTTGAATTCATTATTAATAAATCGAGATATTAATGGATAATTACAAAATTATTAATATTCTTTTAAAATATATTGATATATAATAAATTAGTATATAAATATTAGTATTCTACTCAAATACCTTGAAATAACATATTCTTTCAAAAATATCATGATATGTAATCAATCAGTGTCTAAATATTATACTCTGTTCAAATATATTTAAACAATATTGAATTATCTTATAATTGCAAATATACGGTTATAAATAACTTGATATGTAACAAATCGGTATGTAAATGCTTGTATTCATCTTAAATTTATTAATATAATAATAAATAATTATATAATTGTTAGAATTCAGTTAAAATACAGTAATATGTAATGACTCTATTTGTAAAGCTAGTATATAATTGAAATACATTGATATATCTTCAAATAATTATATAATTGTCAGTATTTCATTAGAAAATATTAATATGTACGAACTTAATCTCTAAAAGTATGTATTAAATAGAAATGCATCTATAAAATAGTGAACATTTGTAAAATAGTACGTATACTATCAAAATAATTTGACATGAAATGAATCGGTATCTACATGCAAGAAATATACTTGAATACGAGAAATTTGTATCGAATAGTTATCTAATTATAAGTATTAAATTAAAATAACTTCACATATACTGAATCAATCTCTAAATATGTGTATTTTACTTAAATTCGACAATACAACAATAAATATTTTTATAATAGCTTATATTTAAATAAAAACCTTTATACATATCGAATCAGTCTCTAAATGAATGCACATAGCCGAAATATATTGATAGAATGGTATGTATATTTTTAAACTATCTTGATTTGTAATGAATCAATATATAAGTGCTAGTATTCTACTCAAATAATAGAAATAGCCTCAAATAGATGTGTAATTATAGTATTAAGTCAAAATAACTCGATATATAATGAATTAATCTCTAAATACTTATATTTAGCATGCTTTCTTCGATATAGCAACAAATAGTTAGATAATTACTGATATTCAATTAAAGAAATTTGTATAGATCGAATTAGTTTCCAAATTGGCAAATTTAATTGAAATTCAGCGATATAATATTGAATAGTTGGAGAATTGTTAGTATTATTTTAAAGAGGGATTTACATACAGAACATAGAATTCATCACAAATTACGCATTTCACCATCTTTTAGTACATATTACATATATCACACTCTTTTTATATTTCTATTGTTACAATAGAAATATAAAACCCATAAGCAGAGTGTGATGTGTAATATTTACTAAAAGATAGTGAAATGCGTAATTTGTGATGAATTCAGTGTTCTGTATGTAAATCCTCCTATTTTAAAATACCCTAATATGTAGCAAATCAATTTCTAAATGCCAGTGTTCTATTTCAATACATTTAAATTGCATCAAGTACTTATGTAATTGTAAGTATTTCATAAAAATAACTTGATTTGTAAAGAATCGATCTCTAAATACGTATATTTAGCTTAAATTTATCGATATAGCAATGAATATTATTGTTTGAATTCAGCTAAAATTTAATAAAATGTAACGAATAATTTTGGAAAAGTTTGTATTCACTTGAAATACATCTATAAATCAATAAATAATTTTATAATTTTTGGTATTTTATTCAAATATGTAGGTATGTATGGAATTAATTTTTAAATGTGCGTATTTATAAGAAATATAATAATATAACTATAAATAGTTATAAGATAGTCAATATTTTACTAAAATATCTTTACATATACCGAATTGTGATTTAATGCAAGTATTCCTGAAATTGGATCAAATATTCTTATAATTTTTAGTATTTTCATAATATAATGTGATATATAATGAATTGGTCTTTAAATGCATATATTTAACATAAACTTAATAATATTGTGATAAATAGTTAGATATTTATTTTTAGACTTTTAAAATATATTTATATGCAATAAATCGGTATCTAAATACTAGCAAATAATTTTGATATCCTCTAATAGTATCGAATAGTTGTATAATTATAAATATTTTATTAAAATAACTTAATATACAACTTATGATATGTAAATATGTTAATTTAGCTTTAATTTATCGATATAGTAGTGAATAGTTTTATGATTATCAGAATTCATTTAAAATATAAGGATATACAATAAATTGGTTTATAAAAAATTATATTTACTTGAAATATATCGATATATCTACTAATAATTTTATAATTACTAGTAATTCAATAAAATACCATAATATGTGTGTAAGTAGTCCCTAAATATGTATATTTTGTAAACATATACTAACATAATATTTTGTTTTGAAAGAACATTAATATCTTTCTGAATAGTTATAAAATAATTAATATTTTGTTAAAATATTTTGACAAATAATGAATTGGTGTCTTAAAACTACTATTATGTTCCAATACGTTGAAATAATATCAAATAATTATATAATTATAAATATTCAATTAAAATAACCTGATATGTAATGAGTTAGACTTTAAATACTTAGATTTACCTTAAATACGATGAAATATATCAAATCAATCTTTGAATACCGTTATATATATCAAATCTATCTTTAAATACATATATTCAGTTAAAATATATTAATATATCTTTAAATAATTATATAATTACTGATATTTCTTTAAAATATCGTTATATGCACAAAATTAGATTTTAAATATGTGTATTCAGTTGAAATTCATTAACATAGTAATGAAAATGCATGTAGTCACTTTATAATTGCTGGTGTACCTCTAAAACATTTTCATATATTTGAAATTGAACTCAAAATACAATAATATGATTATAGATAGTTGAAAATTAATTAATATTTTATTAAAATACTTTGATATGTAAAAAATTATTAATTTAAAATAATCATTCTATTCAAATACAATGATCTTTAACTAAACTACTATTCAATTTAATTCGATTCATTTATATTTCTATATGTATAAGCTTTTTAATTTGTTGTCCATAATTATCCCTAAAATCTGACCCATTTAAATATAAAATTTAATAGAATGAATTACATTTGCCTAAAGTAGACCTCTTGTTCACAAAACTTAATATGTTCCTATTAATATTAACAAAATAATTATCTTAAATAATCATTATCTGTAATCAGTACTTTTCAATTAAAATTAACAAGCATCTTATTTTCTCTTATCTCTTACCTATGTCTTGTGATAAAAGATGTTTAAAAAAAATGATGAATTAATGATAAAAGAAACAAGAAGAGGGAAACTATTTAATTTTTAAAAGAGAATGAAAAGAAAAAAAAAAAAACAAAAGTCTAAGAATAATATAATTTTTTTTAAAAATAAGTTGACATAAAAATTGACAGAAATACCTAAAAAAAATTCATGACCAAGTGAACTTAAGGAATTGTATTAAAATTAAAATATAAATCATATATAATTGATATGAGTTATTAGGGTTATATATATATATATAACTCTAATAACTCATCAATTATATATAATTTATATTTTAATTTATTGGATTAATCAATTATTTAATGAATTAAAATTTTAAATTATATTTGATGAATTAATTATTCATCATGAGAAGCATAGTATTTTTCATATAGAAACCTATCATGTAATAAAATGAGAGACCAGATTAAAATAAAACTTTGAAATAATTCTATCAAAAAAATAAAATCTTTGAAATAATTATGTAAAATTGGATTATAAAAAATCTTCAGCTCACTAATGAACTGAAATTTTAAATTATAATTGATGAATTAATTATTTATCGTAAGAAGCATAGTATTTTTCATATAGGAAACCTATCGTGTAATAAAACGCGAGACAAGATTAAAATTAAATCTTTGAAATAATTCTATCAAAAAAATAAAATATTTGCAATAATTATGTGAAATTGGATTAAAAAAAAAATCATCAGAAAAGATCTTGAACTTTATTAAAGAAAGGCCGACGTAAGCAAAGCAGACGACAATAGGGAAGCAAGCCCGTCATGGCTCATGAGTTAGCACTAATTATTATTAAACGTGGCCGTGCTGAACCGGTTCGAGAGACGCTGGCGCTTGAAGCGGTCGGCCGAGCCGGAGCGGTCCTCCAGGACCACCGCCCGGAGCGCTGCCTGGATGGCGGACCGCGCTTCTACTCCTACAGGCGCAGGCCCGCCCGGAAGCTCCAGCTCCAGCACGCTCCGGGTCCGTCCGCCGATCGTCGTCACCTCCGCCCGGACCGCCCTCGCCCTGGACGAACCGACCGCCCGGTTCAGCTCGGCCATCAGGCCCGGTCGATCTGCGCAACAAACCCACGCCTTCACCCGCTCCCCGCCGCCAACTCCGCCCGCCCGGGAATCCTCGTCTTCCTCGAAGCCGACCTCGTCGCCCTCGCTGGGAAGGGATGTAAACGCCACGTCATCAGCACGCCGCCTCAGCTCCCGCACGTGCCTCACCACCTCCGCCAGCAGCGTTGCCTTGTCCATCTGCCGATCGATATTTCAAGGAAAAAATTGAATTTTTTTTTTTTTCCAAATTTTGCTTTTTTCGAAATTTGAAAATTTTGAGTTTTTCGGAGATTGAAGGATCTTAGCCGTTAAGGGATGGAGGCGTACCCTTGTGGCGGCCGGGAGGAGGGAGCGAAGTGTGGCGAGGTGACCGTTGATGCGCTGACGGCGCTTCCGCTCGGCCTCGCTGTGGCTCCGGCAGGATCTCCCCGCCGGCGAGCTGGAGCTAGCAACTGGAACGACGGTGCCGTCAGTCTCCATCTTTAGCGAATTTGATTGAGAGAAAGAGAGGACTGCAGGCAGGATATAAGAGAAGGATGTCGGAGTGAAGAGTGGCGAGAGGTGACGAAGGAGAGATGGGGTGGCTCTGCCGCGTAGGCGTTTAAGAAGAGGAAGGTGAAGAGGCAGGCATTGATCAACATTTACAAATACAGCCCTACTATTTCAAAAACTTCATTTTAGCTCCTATTTTGTTTGATGCAAATGTGGAAACGATCGAGAAATTAAGAATAAAGTTAAAGCTGCGGTTTACTGTTGAGTCAAGCTGTTAAATTGCATACAGTCGTATAGAATTCATTGCACCGAGTTAAAACACAGATTAAAAACTAGTAAAGAACAGGAAAATATATATAACTCCACAAAAAATATTTTTGAACTTTAATGGAAGAAAATTTTCAAATAAAATTTTAAATCTGAACTATCATTTTGAAATGTTAATCAGATATTCACTGGCTAAAACCTTAGCTCAAAATTATAACTCCAAAAAAAAAAACCTTAGTTCAAACAGTAACATTTTGTAATGTAGTTCTTTAGATTACATAAGTATAATAACCACAAGGAGGTGAACGCTGAAGAATTACATGAAAATTAATTTTTACTTAAAAAATTACGATAAAGATAGCCGCTTAGATAATGACTATCTTTTTCATTATCGATATCTATTTGTCAATCAGACAGCCCATCACGCATTGGACTAGCCATTCTAGAATTGGATAGTCTGATCTATAGTTTAAGTTAGAAGTCCCACAACTCTCATTTCTATTGCAAATATTTGATTTCTACTAAACAGTTTAGATCATAACATGCATTGAATTATTCTCCAATTAATTCATTGGACTTTTCCATCAGGTATAAATGGAATGAACTAATCTTTTGAATATCAGATTTTCCAATTTAGTGAATGTACCATTTAATTATCAATTATATATAGAAGAGTTAGCCTCATCTAAACCCAACATAAATCATTCCAAACATGATGTTTAACCTGTTGATGCAAAAAATCAATCCATAATGTGGGCCTTACATCTCGACAAATTAATTAAAAAAATATTACACCATAATACAACCTAGCTAGTCTGCTAGGGCAATTGAGTCATTTCAGAGCTATTCTTATAAGACAATTAACCCATTGAAGATAGCCACTTTTCCTAAATAAGTAAGTTAATATACGAGGAAGAACAAAAATCTTCCCCTTGACTTCAAATACGATTGTCAGAAAGCCTCCTATAAAGATATGTAGAGCAACAAATCAACATTTTTCTCGTCATCACTTCTTCTAGAAAACAACAAGCCCCTACCTTTTAGCACAATTATGAGAATTATGGATTATATCAATAATAACAATTCTCTGAATCAACAACAATGACCTTAACCACCTCTTTTATCTCAACAATGACCTTAACTGCCATTATCAGTTGCTTATAGAAGTTCATATATATATATATATATCCATAAATATTAAAGCCCATCAAAGATACAGGGACATACCAAACTTTGACTCTCATACAAAATATCAAATAAGTGCTATTTGAATGAGTGTGTGGAGAGATCTTTAAGTAAGTAATTAAGGAGGGTTTTTTATTTGACTTATATCCCCAATGAGTTAACTGATTTTGTCGTAAAATGTTCATTTTCTTTATTCCCATATCAGTATTTCAAAGAAATTTTTATATAAAATGTCTTGGCCTCGATCACTATCATTTTTCTTATTTTTAATTAATTAATTAGATCACTTGTTTTGAGTTTGACTTGTAGCGTGGTATCATTCTCCTTTGAGAAACCCTAGACCTCTATGAAAGTGTTAATTAATTTCCACATTAACAAAATTATATATGTTGCATCTGGATCTACGGTCAATTATCTGGACCGCACACTTGAAAGCTTACGTGGCATCAACGACACGAGCGTTCGGCGTCGAACATGAGGCGTATCACCCCGAACAGCAGACGCCGAAGAGACCGAGACGAACAACAGGGACAAGAACTGATTGGCTCCTGGCGAAGTATCAGTGACCATACTGCTTTTAAGAGGTATGGGCTCTCCTGCCGTCAGACCGTACCGTCTGTACATCGTACAGCAAAGGCCAGAGCGTGGCCTCCCCTGCGGAAATTGATGGTCTGTCACTGGAGCCGAAGCCTATTCTGCTAAAATGACTCCACAGAGCAGACCAGGATATAAATATCTCACTGTAACGGGAAAAGTCTCCCTGGCTGGACCCAAACAAAAAACTTTTACCTCAAATCCCCTCAGCTTTCTTATTGTAATAAAAAAAAAAAGATTGATTCTAGTGATTTTTGAAGCCTCTCCGAAGGGAGCCGTAGTTTTTCCGCTCAGCCAGTTTTTCACGTAAAAAATCTGATTGTTTCTCATCATAACAATATATATAATGAATATTGAAATTCACAGAATTAATTACTATGAATTCTCATTATGAACGGGTGGAAAACATGATCTATTATAAAAAATATAGAAAATGGACTGGGAAAGTAAAAGCATATTTATGAGTATGAAATGATAAATGAAATGAGAAGAAAAACTTGATAAGAATGAGAGCATGAAATAAAAAAATATATAGGAAAGAAAAATGTCTTTGTGAACAAACCCCTTGAGCTTATAATGATATGGGATTTAGGCAAAATAATAAATGTCATAAATTAGTCTTTTAACTTTTAAAAAAAATTTATCCGTACTGTTGTTTGATCTCAATTAAAATATAATTATTAGTTTTTTAATATTATGCCATACACTTAGTTTTAATTATTAACTTTTAATTTTTTGAACATAATTTAAAAATATTAATATTAATATTTTTACTTTTAAATTTTAAAAATAGAAAAATTAAATTTTAAATGTTTAGAAAATGTGAAAATAGAAGAGTATAGGTGTCTTTGAAATATATAAATGATTCAAAGTAATAAAAAGATCAAATTTTATAGTTTCTCTTAGAGATCAAAATCTCTTATTTTTAAAATTTGGGATGAATTTACATTGTCCTTCTGACCTCATGTGTTAGATGTAATTTACCTTAAAATTTAATTAGACAATATCCATCCCGATGTAATAATAAGCTATCAAAGTTGCTTTCTCTAAATAATATAACATAACGTCAAGATAACATTGAACCAAATGTCCCCTTAGGGTTATCTTGGACTCTCATTTGCGATGATAGTTTGTTTTAGTTTTTAATGCTAAAGGCTTGAAAAAGAAAAAAGAAAATATCCAAATGTGAACTCTAATTATTTGTATTTTTTAATTACTTTAAACTATGTATATATTTTAAATTATAACTATTATATCCTTCTATCTTCACTACTCTTTAAAATATTAATAAAAAATTAAATTTATTTTATTCTATCTCTTGATTGCTCCCCTC
>JAEMOT010001645.1:30574-52609 GCA_019297695.1 Apostasia ramifera | reverse complement strand
TATATATATATATATATATATATATATATATATATTATGTTATATGCTTGTATATATGTGTGTGTAAAAAGTATATAATTTACATATTTTCTTAGTGATTCTAACATTGATTATGTAAATATCATATGAAATAAACAATTTTTTTAGAATTTAAGATTTTGATAATTTAACTTAAATAAATTAAAAAATTAAACTATATTTAAAGAATATTTAGTTCATTATTATTTTGGTGTTATTTTATATAATTTAATTTTTGATTAATAATTTTATAATTTTATAAAAAATTATTTATAAATATTATTAAATTAAATAATTATTTTATTTAAATAATATGATATAATATTACTAAAATAGTATTGAACTAAATGCTCATTAATTAAATTTTATTTAATTGAAATTATATTAAAATAGCAAATTTGATTTTTTTTGCTTTTTTTAATTGGAGATAGAAGGTCCCAATAACAGTTTAAATTTAAATGATAAAATATTATATTAAAATTGATATATAATGTATATGAAATAGATTGATTTTAATATTAAAAAATATCTAAAATGTGAAATGTAATGAACTAATGATATTATTTTAAAAGGGACTACTGTTATTATTTACGTACATATGATGTACGCAAATTTCTACTTGAAATCGAAAACACGTAGAGTTGGGTCGAACTCAATCTAGAGCTGAAGATATAAATTGTCATCAAATTTTAAGTCCTTTATAAGAAATAAGTATGACTCACATTGTTAGATATTATATCTATTATTTTAGAATTAAACATATAAATATAATCACAAATATGATGCTAACTACCTAGCTCACTTAGCCATATTAAGTGATTTTTATTAGACAAGACATTCATCTTCAAAGAATATATGACCTCACTTACTCTTTAATATTACATTTTAGAGGCATTTATACGAAGGATATTTTAATTACGAAATATTATGTGTTTCACCAATAAAGATAAAATATTATATATATAGTACTAAAATATTATAAAATCTATAATTTTATAATATTTTAAAATAAAATTATACTATATTTCAAATTCTGGATCTTAAAATTATAACTTATTGTCTAAAATATTAAATCATATGTTTAAAATTACTTTAATACTAAAAGCTAAAGCTTAAATTTTTACACTATATTCTAAATGCTCTTTATTTTGTAAATTAATTATCTATAAAATTCACTTTAAATTTAATTTAATAAAATGAAAAAAATTATTATGGACTTGTGAACTATACATAATAGAGTAACATTAATAAAAAATATCAGTAATTTGATTAATAATTTTTTCAAAAATAATATATAAAATATATAATTTTATAAGATTTTAGCGTGATATATATAATATTTTTATTTTTAACAATAAAATACATAATTTTTTTGTAATTAAATTTTTTTATATAATTTTTTTTATATATATTTAATTTATGACTTAGAAGGCGTTTAATTTATTATTATCTTAGGCTCTATTTGATTGGAGGCCAGGTCATGGCTAAAATGGCCTCCAATCATTTTATTAAAAATTATAATAAAAATAAATTAAATATAATATGTTAAAAATTATGTAGAATATAATAAAATAATTGAAGGTTATTTTGACTATGATCATGAACACAATGACCTCCAACTAAACAGGCTCTTAGGCTCTGTTTGGTAATAAGAAAAAAAAAATGGTTGAAATTTTTAGTTATTTTTAAAAAATATGAATGATGTAAAATAAAATAAGTTGGTTATATTAAAAATTGTGTAGAATGTGAAATAAAGTTGATTGATTTATTGAGAATTGTGTTGGATATGAAATAAAGTGATTGTTTAATGTTGGAATTTGTGTGAGATGAGATATAAAATAATTTTTTAAGTTTTTTTAAAATAAATTTAAGATTTTGGCCATGGCTAATTTTAACCATAATTTTTAGCATATTACCAAACAGAACTTTAATATTATTTTATGTAATTTAGATATCATGATATTCAGATATCATCTTTTAACTAATAATTTTATAATATAATATAAAATTATTTATAGATATCATTAAATTAAATAATTATTTTATTCAGATAATATAATATAATATTAAAATAATATGATAATATTAAATCAAACATAGGCCAAATTTCAAGTACTTTTGCTTGGAACACTTGACTAGCTGCTAAACCTAAGCACAAGTTCCCTTTGAGGAATTAGGACACACCTTTCTATATATACAGTCTCCCATATAACCAGCAACCACATTATTGTGTCTCCTCGCAAGTCGCAAAGTAGAGGGGGAAGTTCTGCAAAGAAAACCAAATTGTCGTGAAAAAGCATTTTTTTTTTTTTTGAACTAGAAAAAACATTTAATAAAGTGAAAAGTTTGATTTTTTTTTTAATAATAATAAAAGAGAATAAAAGCATTACCGATGATCAACTAAGTTACAAGTCCCTAATTGCATCGAGAATTAAAGTCGGAAGGTTATCTGTCCACATTTTTGGCAATAGACGAATAAAGCATACCGGCCAACTGTGTGTACTCGATAATAAAGAAGCTTTTTTTAGCCCCAAATAGGCTCAATCATCCCCCTCAAGTATTTTTCTATTTAAATATTAAAATAATTATCTACATGTAACACAATTTAGTATTATTTATATTTTACCTATCAATTTTTAGTTAATTACGCTATGCACACTCAAAATATTATAAAATCTTACATACACACATTTGAGTTAAAACTTAATCAAAATTTATTTAAAAAAAAAAAATCTATTAGTAAATCATTAAAATTATTTTTTTACTCTTAATGGTACATATTTTTCTCTTCCTCAATACCACACTAAAGCACTGATTTGTCCTAAAATCAATTCACATCGCGGATATCTCTTTCCTTTGCCGCCACCTAAATATTAAAGTTCTAGGATTTTTTACTCAAAATATATTTAAATATTCTTAAAATAATATGATGAACGACTCAGATTTTTTGTAATCTAATTATAGTTAGGTTATTGAAAAATTATGATTACTCATTATAATAGAAATAAGTTAAAATGTGTGTGTGTAAGATTTTATAATATTTTGAGTGTGCTTATGGCATAATTAACTAAGAATGAATGGGTAAGGCATAAAAAAAATTAAATTGTGTGGCATGCAGGTAATTATCTTTTAAATATTTTTAAATAGAGTAAATTGCACAGGAGTTCTTGAAGTTAGAATGATACTGCAAATAGGTCTCACGTTTTGAATAGCCTAGATTTAGGTCTCTGAGTTTGTGTTTGCGCTGCCGTTTGGTCTCACGTCTTAAATTTGCTGGTTTTTTACTATTTTACCCTTAGATTTTTTACTCATTCTCCACATTGTTCTAAAAGATTTTGAAAGAGTTATAAGAAAATTTTGGTCCATATTAATATGAGTAACAGTCAAATTTAATTATTACTGTCTAATTGGACCCATTCAAAAAAATGATATTTAAACTAAGGGATCAAATGACAGTGCAAACATAAATTCGGAGACTCAAATCTAAGCTTTTCAAAATATGAGACCTATTTACAGCTTCATTTTAACTTCAAGAGCCCCTGTGTAATTTACCTTTTTAAATATTAATTTTTGAAAAATACCTGCCCAATCCACTGGCTACATATCTTAAACTAATAGGAACAATTACATTATGTATTAAAATATTTAATCTCACAAATTTTAAAATAGTTCGAAAATAAGTTTTAAAAATAGTATCATTTGATTCTTTTTCATCTTATCATAGTAACGCAACTCGGTTAAGTTGAATCTTTTTTAACTCGATTATAATCAATATGTTGGACATGATTTAGAGCAAATCATGACTCAAAACTGTAGGAACTGAATCACAAACGGCCAATATTTTTGGGAAGCAACTATAAGAAGTAATTTTATTAAGCGTAGCAATTTTATTCAAAAATCAAAAGTCCACTTGAAACTTTCCAAAATTAATTCGATTTTTTTAATGGCTTGAAAATAAATTTCTCAAAATGAACATAATTCATCTCATAATCGATTCAAATTATATTTAGTATTTTTCAAAATATATAAAAAGTATTTTATGGGTATAACTTTGTTATAATAATTTAAATAAAGTGTTAAAAAAATAAATACTCTCATAACATTTGTGATGAATTTATAGTACTACAAGTTAATACACGTATTATGTTTAATGAACATTTTAATAAAATTTATGGCTATAAAATAAAAATTAATTTAAAATTAAAATAAATTTAATCAACTCAAATCAAACTTAACTCAATATTAATAAATCATTTTTTAGTTGAAATTAACTTAATCAAACTCAAATTGAAAAACATATCTAACTTGTTGTTTTTAAAAATAAAAAACTAAATTACATATACAATAAATGTATGTTGGTGTACAAATTTTGAAATTACAAATCATTAAATCTATGGATGAAGCAAACTAATCAAACATTGACTCTAACTAATCAGTAATGTGCCGGGCCTTTTCAAGAAATGGACCAGGCCTCTTCTAGAAATAGGCCGTTATATTTTTTAAGAACTTCTGGTAATCGAAAGTTATTCGGGCAAAAGTAAGGACGAGGGGACTTTATCAATGATGATGATGATGATGGTGATAATGGTAATGCAAATACGCATACAAATCTTCTTCCTAGAAGTGACGTTATGCTACATAGGAGAAAAATGTGGAGATAATATATATATTTTGTATAGTATATTATTGTAACGTTTTAACTATATTAAAAATTTTAATTAATCAAAATTTGTGTTATGTTGCATCTTAAAAATATATGTTCGACTTTATTTATATTTTACATATCTTCTTATAGCTTTTTGTTGTGAATTTAAAACATGTTTGAATATAAGTGCAGATATTCAAGCTCAAATAAATATGAGTATGAAATAAATGAAAAAAATAAATATAAAAAAAAGAATCAACGTAGAGAAACTGCCAGGTAGAATATGGACAAAGATGAAAAATATATATTTATATTTTCTATATAATGATATCATATTTTAAGATTTTCTATCTATAAAAAATCCGTAGAATACGAAACTTACAATTGAAGAATGAGGTGAAATACAATTTCATTTTCTTTCTAAATTTAAAATTAATATTGCATTAGGAAAAATATAATTTCATTATGAAAATTTATTATATAGTAAAGCATGTAAAAAGAATTATAATATTTTTTTAAATAATCAAATAATATTATAATTTAAAAAAAAATGTAAAGAATCAGAAGTCACCCGTCAGCAGTATATAGAAGGCGACTTTTATTTCTCTTTAATGAAAATTCTAATGCCGACACAAACATATTCCTTTTGTTAATTTTTTTGTAATAATGTAATTTATTAATTAGTTAATTAAATATAATTATTTAAAAAAAATTATCATAGAGAATAATATGCTAAAAATTTTAGAAATTAAGAGTACCTACCATAAATTGTGATTAAGAAATTCTAATATATAACAATAATATAAATGATAAAGATCTTTATTAAGCTTTAGTTCATGCTGAATCCCACTTTTTGAAAAATCTGAATTCCAAAATGTAACATGGTGGCTTCATCGATTTTTTATTTTATATTTGCTTATGTTTAATGATAAAAATCTTTGAGAGTTTAATATCTAATTAGCATTTCTTAATAATGTATAATTAACTATGCAAGTTTAAGTAATTAATTATATAAGAATTAAGATATTTTATAAAAGGCAAAACATAAAATTTTAATAAATTAAGAGAGAATTTAATTCAATATTATTTTGATATTATGTCATATTATATATATATCATGATATCGAGAAGTTATTTTTTTATTGATAATTTTATAATTTTTTAAAAAAATAATAAAAAAATATTATTAAATTAAATAATTATTTTTTATAAATAATATGATATAATATTAAGATAGTAGAGAATTAAATATGCGTAAATATGATAATTCAAAAATCTAAAATCAGAATAAAATAAACTGCAAATCTCAAGGTTTTATAAGTACTCTTTCTGAAATTAATATCAATACAAATATAATGAAAAATGGTGCGATTCATTTCCGAAATATTGTGGCGCATTTTGAAATTTGAAGAAGTACAGCGTAACTGCACGTAGACCTGCTATCGGGCAGAGAGAGAGAGAGAGAGAGAGAGAGAGAGAGGGAGAGGGAGAGAATCTGCAATCGGCGAAGGATGGATTCATTCAAGCGAACGATCTCGCAGCAAGCTTTCGAGGCTATGGTGGCTGAGAACATGGAAGATCTTGGAATGAATCCCGATGAGGCTCTTCAAGACGCTATTCAAACCCTAGCCATTCAGGGCGTGGATCTCTCCGGTCAGCTTCTTTCATTCCTTCTCCTTCCTTGCTTCATCATTCTCGTGCGCTATTTGATTTTAGGTATCGCTAACTGAGATCACTTCTTCTGTTGATTTGTTCTGCTTGAATGCTAATTTGTGATTGCGATCGGGCTGATGAAACTGAATAGTTTCTGTTTTATTTTTTTTCCTAATTTAATTGAATCGGGGAATATGTAGTCTAGCCTCCTTGCTTTTGGTCCAGTGGTTGCAGGTAATGCGGTTTGATTGTCATCAGATATTCTTGTGAATCTTCTGATCGAACCAGTTCTTCTGCATGTAATTTTTTGTAGGACGAGAATGCCTTAGTCGCAATGTGCTATTGTTGATGATTTTTCCTGATATTTTCACAATTCCAGGGATTGTTAAATGTATTCCTGGAGTATCAAGTACAAATGATCACCCCGTGAATCAGTCACTGGATGCCCTAAGAAGCATCCTCTCTTTGAAAGATGACAGAAAGGTCGGTGGCCTTGACGAGACTTTGGATGAGGAGCTGGCTGAGCTGCTTGACAAGCTCTATGATCTTTGTAGAATAGAGGGATCCAATAATGTTTCCATTGCAACTAGGAATGGAGGCGTGGAGCTTCTTGTGTCATTATGTGGTGCTATTCAGGGTCGATTGGAGCGATCTCTGGTTTTAGCATTGATGGTTTTGAGCTCTATTGTGCATGGTATGAATCCATTATCTTGACTTTATTGTAATATCCTGTGATTCTAATGTAGAGGTATTGTCCGCTTTGATTTTAGGAAAACTGCGTGACTTGAGCACTTTTCAGGAGGTCACTCGTCCCAGTACTACTCCAGTCCAAGCACACTTAACTATGGAGTTTTCCATCATTAGCCTCACGGTTTTGCCCCAAAAGGTGCTATTTGAGTTCACGTTATCTACTTATACGGCTCAAGATCTCTCTCCCTTTTCGATGTGAGACGATTCATTCCTGTGCCCCTCTCACCACTCATTATTTGGCTTAGAAGCCTGTCAGGAGCCACACTTTGCCTCAGTGATTCCTTTCTCTTAGGATATCACCCGGCTATCACTCCCCACCCTCTTCGGCCACGGGTGTCAGATTTGTATTGTGTTAGTATTGTCATTTCATGATCAATTGTTGTTCTTTGTTGGCTGTAATTGTTGCACTATTTTTACATGCACTAAATGTTTCACATTCTCTTCTAGTCATGTCATTTGAATGGGGTTGAGTTCTTGTAGAATGCATTAATGCTGAATTACTATACTAGTATCAGAAAGCTATGTGTGTTGATTCATCAGAAAGAAATAATGACTTTGTAACATTGCAGGATAATATTATAACCTGTGGTCATTAGTTCCTTAATCCTGCAAAAAGTCCATTTGTAAATTTACGTTGAGTGTTGTATTTACTATGTATTTCATTTTACAGATTTGCAAAGTACTGAATCATTTCGTCAAGGAGGGGGGCCAAAAATTGTCATGAATATTCTTAAAGGAAGCTGTAAAACTGTTGCCATATTACACGGTGGGTTTTCAGTCATCTCTGCAGCTGCAACTGGTAATGAAGTCCTCAAGGAAGCATTCATGGAACTGAAAGTTGATGAGCTTATTTTACAAATTTTGAGGGAAAAGGTGAAAAATTGCCCACAAAGCTTGTATGATGCCATATGTGTTCTTTTAATGCCTGATGATAATCGCGTAGTGGCTTCTCAGGTATGATGCATTACTGTACACAAGCCCTTGAAAAATGCAATATGTTTCTCATGCTCTTTCTTCTTGCTTGATGATAATGCTTGCCTGCTCCTGTCTTTAACATTATAACTTAATTTTGAATTGCTTTTGATATGACTTGGGCTCTTCTCTTGATTTCTTGGTTATATGCATTCTGTAATTGAAATTGTTTCCAGAAATTCATAATTGAATTTGTTTCACCGAAGTACTCCTTAGCCCTCAGAAATCACATAAGGTAAACATGGACCTCAGTACTTTTTCTGCCTATGCACATTTTTTATTTTTGTTCACATATTTATCCAATTGACTTTTGCATTGCTAGCAAACCCTTTGTCTTTGTTATGTGTAGCAGGATTACCTCTTTGGCTGATAATGTACTAAATTCATCGGAGTGATGGTTTGATGATTTAATGATCAATCAAGTCATCACTCTGAGAGATTAAATTTCCACTTCAGTGGCTATATAGTTACTTGAAACTGGTAAAAATAGAAACTTCATGCTCACTAATCTACTCCTATACTTGGTTAGAAGTAATTATCATCTTGGTTTTAGGTGACCAAATATTGTGTATATTTGTTTTGGATATAAGCCTTAATATTCTTATTATCTTCCTTGTTTCTCCATAAAGTTTCTCCATGTAAGTCAGTGCATTAATTCGAGCTAATGCTCTTTCTTTGAAGGCAGTTTTAAGTTTATAGAAGTCAACGTGAAAATATTTTATTTTGATGTAAACGGTCATTGGATATCAAACTTTATTTAGATAGCAACTTAGATAATGTGCTCGTGCAATAAAGACATCTTTTTTAGTGTAATAACTCTATGCGTAGGTGAAATATATTCTTATATGATACGTGAAATATATTCAATATTAGTGTTGAAGGCTCTTTTTTTAAAAGTTATTTTCAGGGTCAAAACTTTTGTTCTGACACTAATGTTAGCAGTTGGATCATAAAACCAGGTATATGGATATGCTCGGAGGTTTGCTAAAATAGGAATTGCTGATGCTCTTGTGGAGGCGCTCAATGACGATCTAAATTCATCGAGCCTAGTTTCAGCATGCATTGCGTTAAAGGCTGTTACTGTTAACGTGAGTTCATTCACGGATGCTTATTTTTTATGGTGACCATAACATGCAACTGAGTGTGTTACCAATACTTCCTTTTCAATATCAAAAAACAATTAAGATGGATTTTTCTCCCACAAAATGCCATCTGATGACTAGAGTTTTACAGTTGTCCTTCTCTTTCTGTAGGGGCGTCTAGAAATGATGGCATATAACTAATGAAAATAAAGATAATTTTGACGTTGATGTGGAAGTAGATAATCCAATTATGGAATTTAATTATCTAATTCTAATACTAGAGAATTTAGGAAGGTTGGTTATTATCACATATCTCTCTCTCTCTCTCTCCTGGATGAAAGAGCCAACTGCAAGCTTGCAAAGCTCTAGAGAGACTAGTGTAAATTATATACCTTCACACTACCAATATATGCCCACTGTCAACATGTTTCTTCGGTTTGGCAACTTTTTGGGTACCAGAAAGCAATTTTAAACATTTTTTGTTGGTGTAATTGCAGATTTTGAAGTAACGTAACGATTCATTTACCTTCAAAGCTTCTGTCAAAGTTGCTGGTCTTCTTGAAGAGCCAAAGTAGACCTGCTGTACAGAACTCCCTCAAACCGATTATAATTTTGAAGTGGAGATTATTAATCAATACACAGATTGCCCAAAAATTGAGTTTATGTCTGCTCAACCTCCTTTTCTTTTTAATACATTGATCCTGAAATGAATTCACAGATTTTGAAAATTTATCTTCATAATGAAAATGGAAGAACAATTGATAGAGCTTCAATGAAGACAAATTTGAGTGGGTAGATGAAAACAGAGAAGTGTCTCATCATATAACATAGTGTGAAATTGAGCACTTAAATAACCCAATTTTTGGTCGAAGCCTAATGACATGGTATTAGATGGAGAAGGAAAACAAGCAAAAATCCAACCACTAGTCATAATTTACAGAAGAAATCTACGGGTACACAGAAAAGGCATATTTATATATTGATAGGAAAAGCATATTTATATGGAGAGAGAGATGATAAGCTGAGAGAAGGGAGTTCTTTTTGTGTGTCTGAAAGAGAGCGAGAGAGAATTAAGATGCGTGGTAGAGAGAAGGGAAGGGGAAGGGAGAGTGAAAAGTGAGAGGGTATTTAAGTAATTATATTAATTAAAATATATGAAACTCACCTTTTGATTAAGTGTTCACAGAAAAGTGGTAGAGATCCTTTAAAGGGACATGATTGAAATATTCAAGTCAACCAAAAGAATCCAATTGAAAATTTAATCACTTTGGGACTTAAAAGAGAAATTATAGAATTGTGGATTTGTGTAATATTAACCTAAACGTCATGGACCTGAGTGACATTTACCCTTAGCATTATTAATAGTAATTTTTTATTTTATTACCTTTTATTTTTTCTAGTTAATTAGGGGCTAGAATTCTATAAATATACCCCATAATTTTGTAGTAAGGTAGACTTTGATAGATTAGTAAAACTATAATATAGTTTTTTCTTCTTTTTTCTCATCTTTAAAAAGATAGGCGGAGTATGATTCAAATTGTGTGAAATTAGCCGTTCCATAACTTGTGTACATGGCAAATATGAGAAACATGTTATTGAATATTTTATTTTTTGAATTATTGATTTTATCTAGGGAGACTACCTAGGGGAAACCAAAGTTGTTATTTCTTCTCATTAATATTGGAAGGACTGCTCTGTTGATATGTTTGTAGTTTCCTTGATGAATAATGTTGCTTCATGTCTTAATTTGAAATTTTCCCCTTCCACATCCACCCCCCCGCCCCACCTTTTTTCTTCATTTCCATATATTGAACTGCGGCAAGTTACCATCAAGATATCCAATAATTTGTTAACCTTCTTTGTTTTGCAATTCCCTGAGAAACAAAGTACTGCTTCTATTATTTTCATCCTGTACATTAAAACGTGAACTTCATCCACGATTGTGACACTTAGCTTTTGCTTTTGATACAGGATGAAATTTGCCGATCCGTAGCTGGAAGTGGTGGGATTGATATCATCCTTAAGTATATGGATGATGGCAATAAAGGTGGCAGCGATAGAGCTGTCATTAAAGCCTGTTGCTCTTTGTTGGCTAAGGTGCTAATTTTAACTGATTGAAATCTCATTTGCAGAATTGAAAGCGCATTGAATTGTAATAAACTGTAGTTTGGTCCAAGTTGGCAGGAAGTGATGAGAACAAACGCATCATCATACAAAAAGGTGGTCTTAACAAACTAATTCATTTATCATTCAAATTTCCGGATGAACCAACTATTTTACAGGAGGTACCTGGGTAATATCTTAGGATTGTAATTACTATCTCTTAGGCCTTGTATAATGTTTTACTTATCTACATTAAAACAACGTATGGTGCAGATCATGTCTATCATTACTACATTGTCCTTAAGATCACCTGAGAATGCAGCTCTTGCTGTGGAGGCAGGGGCTGGAGATCTAGCAATCCTAGCTATGCAAAAGTTCCCTGCTGCACATCAAATGCAAAGGCAATCTTGCTTCATGATCCGCAACCTTGTAGCCAGGAGCCCGGAAAACCGGTATTGATTCAATTTTCATGAACATTGCCTCTATTTGATAGGATTATGTTTTTGGATTTATTTGTTCTTAGGCTGAAAAGAAAAGAAAAATATTCTAACATCATGATGTTAATAGAGTTATTTTAATATTAAGATTTGTGTTGGATGTAAAAATAATAATTTTTTTTTTGAAATATGTGTAGAATATGATATAAAGTTAATATTTAATGTTAGAATATGTGTAAAATGTGTAATAGATATTAGTTTTGAAAATCGTGACTATTGCAAGGCCTCGTGAGGAAAGGAAAATTGGCCAATTATTTAGTGCTTTAATATAATAAATATGGGATCTAGAGGTTCAATGTTACAAATATCACTTTTTCTAAATCTCGGATAAAAAAGAAGTTGGGTTAGAGTTTCAACCAAGCAAATCACTAAAAAGGAAGGTTTGAGGGAAGAGATATTAAAGTAAGGTTTTCAAAAGAAAAATAAATATGAGGATCTCAAGTTAAAGTTCTAAAAAAGTAAAGATGAGAAAGTTCCCAATTCTATATCACTAAGGCAAAATAAAAAGGACTTGTGGGGCTTAAATGACTAGAGTTTATGCTGCTACTGTGGTGTTGATATATTTACTACTTTAGCATCGTCATCAAACATTGTTGACTTAGCATCTACTTTTCATATATAGCTCAATATTGAGAAGGCCTGTGTACCTCCGGCAACAACAATCTTTTATGCTCAGAGCATTTCTGAGTATAGGTCCTTGTTTTTGGGATGCTCATTTTTTTATTCTCTTAATGATAGTAGTATGAGATTTAATATTGAAATTTGTAGAGCATGTGAAAGAAATATAAAAAGTTAGTGGAGATGTTTTAAGGATGGCTGATGCGGGATGAAAAAAATGATATTTTATATTTATATTAAGCAAAATTAATTAGCAAATTATTTTTAATTAAGTATAAAATATTTTTTAAATAAATTATATGATAAATAAAATTCTTAAATTCCACGAATTAAAAATATTTTAAAATTAAAATTAAACTGGATCGTTTGATAAAGAGGAATTTATCAAATTAGATTAGGGCGTCAATTTAAATTCAATAAATCAGATTTGAGATTGAGGAATTTAGGACAGATGTCTCACATTTAAATCCAACAGTAATTGTCATTTAAATAAATATTGGGTCACACGATTAGAGCCAAATAAATAATTCAAGTCAAGCAAATAATTTGTATTAAAATTAATTGGATTCAGAAAAGAATTTATACCTTACAACAACAACCAAGCCTTAATCCCACTAGGTGGGGTCGGCTACATGAATCCTTTGTTTCCATTGCGCTCTATCAGTTACCAAATTCTTATCTAAGTTTAAGTAACTAAGATCACTCCTTATAGTTTCTTGCCATGTCTTCTTTGGTCTCCCTCTTCCTCTTTGTACATGGGCAAAATCCAATAACTCAATTTTTCTAACTGGAGCTTCAATTGGCCTACGATTTAGATGTCCAAACCATCGAAGCCGACTTTCTCTAAGTTTATCCTCAATTGGTGCAACACCAACTTTCTTTCGGATATACTCATTTCTCATTCTATCCTTTCGTGTATATCCACACATCCATCTTAACATTCTCATTTCTGCAACATTTATTTTATTTGTATGTTTCTTCTTTGCAGGCCAGCATTCAGCACCATATATCATCGCTGGTCTTACTACAGTTTTATAAAATTTACCCTTAATTTTGGATGAGATTTTTCTATCGCATAACACACCAGAAGCATTTCTCCATTTTACCCAGCCTGCTTGAATCCTGCTAATAACATCATTATCTATTTCGCCATCATTTTGTATAATTGATCCAAGGTATCTAAAGCGCTCACTCTTCTTGACAATTTGATCACCAATTGTCACATCTCCAATATAAGTATTTCTTTCTTGACTAAATGTGCACTCCATATATTCAGTTTTTGATCTACTGAGATGCAAACCTTTAGATTCTAGAGCATTCCTCCAAAGCTCTAATTTCGCTTTAGCTCCCTCTTTAGTTTTCTCAATAAGGACAATATCATCTGCGAAGAGCATACACCAAGGCACTTCATCTTGGATATGTCTAGTCATGACTTCCATAATCAAAGCAAAAAGATACGGACTTAAAGCCGAGCCTTGGTGTAATCCAACTGTAATAGGAAAATCCTTAGTCAAACCTCCTTGTGTCCGAACAGAGGTAACAGCTCCTTCATACATGTCTTTAATAACTTGAATATAAGAAAAGAATTTATACCTTAATTAAAGAAATTTAAGTACTAGATGATAAGTTCAAGTAGTAGTGATGTAGGTGAAGCAGGCGGCTCGGGTCAGCATGCTCGAGTGGCACGTTCCTTGGGGCAAGTAGCGAGCCGAGGGGCAAAGAAAATGGCGAGTCGTCTCACGCTGGTCGACGAGGCAGCAAGTAGCAGAGGTGGGCATGTGTCAGAGGCGGGGAACGAGGAGGCAGTGGGCGTCGGAGGCAGGCAAGCTTCAGAGATGGGCGAGTGCGCAAAGTGTTGAAGGCGCTCGGAGATGATTCAGAGAAAGAGAGCAATGGATAAAGTTCTTTTTTTGAGGGGAAAGTGGATAACTAGGCTAATTTGAAAATTCTCACCAATGGCTAACCCCCCACCCTTTCCTCCATCAGAATATCCACTCATTAACCCGAATTTAGACTTTGAGAAAGCTCAAACATAATTTCATTCATTAAATGCTACTTCTATTACAATGCAAGGCGACCTCTTTATATAGAGAGATCCCATGAAGAAATTTGAAAATATAATATTAAATGTGAGAAATAAAATACTAAATAAATGAAAGTAAATATGGAACTAATTCTATTATAATAAAATAAAAATTAGCTCCAAATATGGTGAGTCTTCAAATCTCCCAAATATGCTCTGAATCAAATCAAATCAAATCATATTAAATCTAAATAAAGCTAATATGAAAATATCGAATAGCTCTAATTAATTTAAATTTGAATTTTGATTCAGCACATGTCGTCATTCTAGCTGTTCAATTCAATACTGATTCGTATCCCCATCAATGGCTTAGGATACTTTGACTGAAGTGAATCCACTTCCAGGTGTTGGTGCTGGTGGTGAAGCGAGGCAATTAGCATGATGAGTTCCCTTTAGGGAGTTTCAAGATGAGTTAACAATTCCTAGTAAGTAGTATCATAATAAGAAATAATGGTTTGATTAGAAATCTTCTATAAATCCACGGCATATTGAGTATCTTGTGGAAAATGATCTTAGGTCCTGTTTGGTAATAAGATAAAAAAGTTGATTTAGTTGAATTTTTTTGGTTATTTTCGAAAAACATGTATGATATGAAATAAAATGAGTTAGTTATATTAAAAATTGTATTAGATGTGAAATAAAATTGATTGATTTATTAAAAATTGTGTTAGATATGAAATAAGATAATTGTTTAATATTGGAATTTGTACAGAATAAGATATAAAATAAATTTTAAATATTTTTTTAAATAAAATTAAAATTTTGGCTATAACTAAAATTAGCCATAAAGTTTAGGTCATTACCAAACAGAACCCTCTTAGGTTCTGATTAAGGTTCTGAATTCTGATTAGATAATTGCCAAGAGTGCTTATTCTAAAACTTTAAGCACCTAGTCAACATTATTTGCCTTACACTTTTTATAGTTTGTCTAGCTTATGAGGAATTCCAGTTGCATTGCAAGATAAAAATAAAGGTAAATTATTTATAAGTCCCTAAGGTCTTAAAGTTTTTTACATATTGGTTTATGATTTTTGAGGTGGATGTGTGGATATACACGAAAGGATAGAATGAGAAATGAGTATATCCGAAAGAAAGTTGGTGTTGCACCAATTGAGGATAAACTTAGAGAAAGTCGACTTAGATGGTTTGGACATCTAATCGTAGGCCGATTGAAACTCCAGTTAGAAAAATTGAGTTATTGGATTTTGCCCATATACAAAGAGGAAGAGGGAGACCAAAGAAGACATGGCAAGAAACTATAAGGAGTGATCTTAGTTATTTAAACTTAGATAAGAATTTGGTAACTGATAGAGCGCAATGGAAACAAAGAATTCATGTAGCCGACCCCACCTAGTGGGATTAAGGCTTGGTTGTTGTTGTTGGTTTATGACTTTTGAATTGTTACACTTAAATTCTTCAGGTTAATGCTTTGTTATCATGTGGACCTTCGTCCAACTGTGACATTAAATTTAATGAAATTCATGTTCTTTTCTCAAGTTATTTATTCATGAGATGAACTCAAAATATTGATAAGAGCATTTTAGTAGCTTTGTAATAGTGAAACGCCTCTTTCTAAATGCCACAGAAATGCCACAGAACAACAAAACGTTAGTCTCAGTAATCTAAATGCAATGATTCATAACCAAAATTTCAGAAACCTATAAGCAATTTACCCTAGTGAGTGAAATAACATGGATGATATTTATGGGAATACAATTAGGAGCCATATCCTCGTCCTCATATGCTCAATCTTTTACGAATTATTTTCTATTTTTATCGTGATCCATACATTTTAAGGATGTTTTGAAAGCGAATTTCGTCTGTTTAAGGTTTGCATGTAATAAGATATCCTGCATCCACAGGACCATTCTTCTCAACGCTGGTATTGAGAAGCTGATAAGGAGAGCTAAGGGCAGTCACGGGAGCTGCAAAGATGCTGCCACCGCTGCATTAAGGGATCTTGGTTTGGATGATTATGATAAATAGTATATCTTTTATCTTCATCAGTTTCAGGTAACTTCATTTTTGGTTTCACATAAATGCAATACATGCCCTTATTCTTATTTCAGTGATGCTTTGAGGCTCCAAAAGTTTATTTACAATATGGTATGCCGCCTAACTATAATTTTTTTTTTTTAATGAAGCATAAAGTTTACTACGGTGACCATATTGTAAATAACTAAGTTTCTTGTCTTAAATTTTGATTAAGGTAAGACTTCGAGTTATCTATGTAATTATCCGTTTTAAATTGTGGATCATTATTAAGTTCTCAAGATCCCTAAAAGACTACAAATATTGGAAGTTTTCCATTGCCTATTAAACTTCTAAATTTTATTTTTTTTCTCTTGAATGCTATAATTTTTCATTCAAATTGAAATTTATGATGGTGTTATTTAAATTTGAGACTGTCTGAGATTTTGGCTCATTTTTTACTAGGTTAGGAGAACACTTATAAAAGATGTTTGTTATGATTTTATGTATACATACTTGTTTATCTTGAAGCAGTATTCTCCCTCTAGAACTCGGAACTGCTGCTTAGAATGATTCACTCAACATTTTGCAGTTATGATTTTAAAAAAATATAAATTGAAAAAATATATTTGTTTTAATTTTAAAACATGTCATGCTTTATGAATTTGATAATTTAAATATAATATTCTTTTTTTCCTAAGTACGTTTAGGGTGTCATGACTTATTTTGAATTCCAACTATACAATTATGTTTCATCAAAAAAAAAAAAATACAATTTTGAACTTTTTGAGATAAAAAAATATGAATTAAAAAAAGGGGTAGTTTTGTCCAAGTTCAGATAAACTTCTTATTGCACATGGGCTTACTAATACAAAATTATATCATTTGATTTTGTTTACGCTGAAAATTTTTCTATGTGAATTTTGTTTGTTGATTTTAGTAAATTTGACTATTTTGATGTATTTAAAAAACTTAAAATATAGTTTAAATAGTAAAAATTATTAATGTATGTCAGAATATAAAGAAAAAAATTATAATTGTAATAATAATTAAAAATATTTAAATCTATATTTTATACTTAAATGCATATTTTAAATGTGATTGTCGTGGTTGAAAATTGTCACGTGATGTCTCTGTTGAATTTTATTGATTTTGATAATTATAATTACTTTAGGTTTAGTACTAATTCTCTTTTAAGTATGTTCTTACAGTAATCATCTTTTAGAAGATGAATATTTTCAAGTCTAAGTAAAACAGAGCTCATTGTTCATTATTTTTTATTTCTTCATGGGACTTTATGTAAACACATTAATTTTGCCAAGAGATTTTACTCGTATTTTCTAGATATTTTATTTTCTTTTCACTTACATTTATTGGCCTAGAATGATATCTTATTGCATTTTTTAAATTTTCTCAAACATTTCTCATTTTTCAAGCTGACAAAGTACAATCAGTTAATTTCACAAAATCAACCGGTTGGCTCTACTAGGCCTGAACCGACCTGCCCAGTCAGTTTAGAATTTTATTTGATTATTATTTATTATCATTTTTGCTGATCTAAAATGTATTATTTGATATATTTCAAAGCTTTGTGCTGTGCAATATTTTTTCTTTCATGAAATGTTCACAAAGCTCTATTTTTTCTCCTATTTTGTCACTTTTAAAAATTTTATCACTTTTAAAAGAAGAAAAAATGAATTGACATCTATCAACTCTTGTCCATTGGCTCAGAGTTTTTGTAATATATGCTAAGACAAAGTGGTCTTTTTTAGCATGTTTTAAGAATAAAATAATCTCATTGGACATTCTTTCATTTGTCTTTATGCTAAATGAGCCTCACTTAAGTATTTTTATATTTTTTTCTCTCATCTAATTTTTTGTTATTTTGCTGTCATAATTTTTGCAACATATTTTCAGAAAATTTGGAGCCTAGCCACCATTTTCTAAACTTGAAAAATGACCAAAACACCTCCCATTTGTCTTCCTCTCATTGGTCTTTGGGTAGCACATGAACACTTGGCATTCTCTTATTAATTTGTTTGAATCAAGGGCATTTTTCACTCAGGTAAATCCTATTTTCCGTTGTCCAAAATTGCAGAACAAAAATTCCATTTACTTGTAAAAATTTTCTAAGTGTTTCTAAGCTCTCCTCTCAAGCTTTTAAGTGTTCCTCCACTTCTTCTTTAGTAAAAATTTGCATTTCCTCTTGAAGAAGTGAATATTTGAAGAAGTTCTTGGCCAACAATCAAGTAAAACCTGAAACTGCACTCATCTATTTTCCTGGCAAATAATTTCAGGTTCTCTGTTTCTGTTTTCTGCAATTTGTATTCCCTTAAATCAGTAAGCTTTTTGTTTTCGTAAATGTTATTTGAGGTTTTCTTGAGGTTTGCTTGCTTATACTTGAAGATATCTTTGTTTGAGTATCCTAAGTTTTTGTAAATGAATTTTTCTCTTTAAGATATAGTTTCTTTTCAGTTTTTTAAACGAGTTATTGGTAACTCATTTTAAGATTTTTTAAGTTATCTCTTGGCAAATCTCTACGTGTATAGAGCTCTTTTTGTAATTTTGTTCACATGTTCTCAAGTTGTAATATTAGCTAGCTAGACTAGCAACTTTCTTTATTCTCTTGTTCCTTTCTTTAGTAGAGGTGTTTAATTTTTCCCATTAAATGGGAAGGTAGAAATTTTTCCCGTAAAAAAATTCATATTAAGGTTTAATTGGCTATGGTTCCTAGGAAAGGCCAGTGAGTTTGTAAGGTTTGGTCAGCTTTAGTTCCTAAAAAAGGTCAGTGCGTTTGCAAGGTTTTGTCGGTTTTGGTTCCTAGAAAAAGCCAGTGGCTTTGTAATCGGGTTTGTTCGGCTTTAGTTTTTATTAAAAAGCCAGTGTGTTAATGGACTGAAATTTCACTTAAGGAATATGGGGGAGTGGACTAAGCGAGGAACCAAACCACTATAAATCGCTTATGCATTTTTTTCTTCTCTTTGGCTCGCTAAAATTTGATTAATATATAAATATATTAAATCTAATTTCAATTTAAAAATAAGCTTAAACTACTTTAATATAGTTTATTTATATAATATCTAAATCATATCTCACCGTTTTTATTTTGAGCTGTTATTGTATTGATCTTGCTATTTTGGTCAATTTGCTCAAATCAGTCGGTTTTATTTTTCTGTTTTGTTGCACTGTTACAAGTTATCCGGTCTATTTAGTAAAATCAACTAATTTACTTTTTTGCACTCTGTTTGATCGATTTTTGCTTTAGCTTTAATCTGTTTCTTACCTTTCTTGAATACTTGGTTGTGCATGCAATTTACTTGCTATTAATTTTGTAAACATAATTTATTTGATTTTTTTATCTCAATTCGGCTAATCGTCCTTCTCTTTTTAATGTTTTGCATTATAACTTTTGGAAAATACGGATGATGATATATCTTCAAGGGATTGACATAGCTATGAGAAATAACTCGTAAGCCATTTATTACCCCTATGAAGGAAAATAGAGTTACTCATAATTTTTTTTTCGAGATGACGGTTGAGGAAAAAAGATTTACACAATTAAATGTCAAAGCTCTCAACCATCTTTATTTTGGATTAGCTCCTAGTGAGTTTAATGAGATTTGCGCCCTATCCACCGCTTATAATGTGTGGTCTAAGCTTGAGGTAACTTATGCAGGAACAAATTAAGTCAAAGAATCAAAGATAAATATGTTAATTTATGATTACGAATTATTCGAAATGAATCCTGAGGAGTTCATTAAAGATATGCTTACAAGATTTACTAATATCACTAATGGATTTATTTCACTTGAAAAAATATTTACTAACGAAGAATTTGTGAGAAAAATTCTTAGATGTTTACCAAGGGAGTATAATGCAGAACCAACGGCAATTGTAGAAGCAAGAGACTTGTCTACCTTCGAATTCGATATGTTAGATTTTTTAACTATATATGAGTTGAAAATGAAGAGAAAAAAAAAATAAGAAAGAAAAAGATGATAGCCTCAAGAAAAAGGTCATTGCTTTAAGAGCCGCTTCACCTACTACTTTTGATGATGACACCACTTTTACTGGTGATGATGAAGGTAAAATTGATGATGAAATTGCTTTAATGTCTAGGCATTTTAATGCTTTCATGAAGAAAAAGAGAAGCTTTTCACGAAGAGCTTAAAAGAAGCCATTCAAAATAAAAAACAAGAAAGAGAGCACATCAAAGAATAAAGAAGAAGATGTAGTTTGCTATGAATGCAATAAGTCGAACCACATAAAATCAAATTGTCCTCTACTCAAGACAAGAAATGTGAAAAAGAAAAAAAAAAACACTTGTAGCTAAAAAAAAGAAAAAAAAAAAAAAAAAAAAAAAAAAAAAAAAAAAAAAAAAAAAAAAAAAAAAAACCTTTGAACAAAAAAAAAAAAAAAAAAAAAAAAAAAAAAAAAAACACTTGTAGCTACATGGAGTGATTTCGATATTAGCACAAGTGAAGACAAAAAAAAAGAATGAGATGACCAATTTTTATCTTATAGCAAATGAAGATGATAAAGATAAGAAAGAATCATTGGAAAAGGTAAAAGACTTTTTTCATATGATGTATTAGAAGAATTTTTTTTTGATCTTATACATGAGTATGACAAATTAAAGCATAAATATTTTTCTTTAAAAAAAATTGCATCTTACTTGTGAATCTTCATGCACGACATTAAAAGGTAGAATTGATGAGCTTATGTTGCATGATGAAAATCTTTCTAAGTTAAATGATGAACTTAGTATGCATGTAAATAGATTAACTAAAGAGAAAGTGATTCTTAAAATTAGATTTAACATGCATAATATTAATATTACAACTAAAATTATTTATACTCATGACATAAAAATTAAATCTCATATTATAAGTAGCTCGCATAATTCGTCTCATGCACATGCACATGTTATTTGTAATTTTTATAACAAGCATGGTTATGTTTCACATAAACGCGCCGTTGCCGGGTCCCAAGTCCCGGATGAGAAACGCGGAGGGTTGCGTTAGGCAGTCGACAGCCAGCGTAAAACTTGTCGAATCAATCATGACATGAATCCTTTAGAAAATTGCGTTAAAGCTAGGGCGTTCCCTGGAAGCGACGCGCTGTATTGCCTGAATACAGTGAAAAATGAGCAAAGGCCGCTGCATCGGCGCCCGGGTGTAGTGAAAAATGAGCAAGGGTCCCCACATCATGGACGGATGCGGGTAAAGAAGCTAGTCCATTATAGTAGAACTCAAGTAAGTAGGATTAGATTAGGAACTTGGAATATAGGCAGCCTGACGGGCAAGCTAATGGAGTTGGTGGATATTATGATTCATAGAAAGATTAATATTTTGTGCTTGCAGGAAACAAAATGGGTTGGAGAAAAAGCTAAGGAAATTGATGGCCTAGGTTTTAAACTTTGGTACTCTGGTAAGAATAAAAATAAGAATGGAGTGGGTATAATTCTGGATAAGAGCTTGAAGGATCATGTAGTGAAAGTTAAGAGAAATTGTGATAGAATTATGGCTTTAAAAATTATAATCAATGGAATGATTATTAACATTGTAAGTGTGTATGCTCCCCAAGTTGGCTTAGATGCGAGCACAAAGGAAAAATTTTGGAATGATTTAGAAGAGTTAATAC
>JAEMOT010001645.1:5579-28891 GCA_019297695.1 Apostasia ramifera | reverse complement strand
ATTGAGAAAACTAAAGAGGGAGCTAAAGCGAAACTAGAGCTTTGGAGGAATGCTCTAGAATCTAAAGGTTTGCATCTCAGTAGATCAAAAACTGAATATATGGAGTGCACATTTAGTCAAGAAAGAAATACTTATATTGGAGATGTGACAATTGGTGATCAAATTGTCAAGAAGAGTGAGCGCTTTAGATACCTTGGATTAATTATACAAAATGGTGGCGAAATAGATAATGACGTTATTAGCAGGATTCAAGCAGGCTGGGTAAAATGGAGAAATGCTTCTGGTGTGTTATGCGATAGAAAAATTCCATCCAAAATTAAGGGTAAATTTTATAAAACTGTAATAAGACCAGCGATGATATATGATGCTGAATGCTGGCCTGCAAAGAAGAAACATACAAATAAAATAAATGTTGCAGAAATGAGAATGTTAAGATGGATGTGTGGATATACACGAAAGGATAGAATGAGAAATGAGTATATCCGAAAGAAAGTTGGTGTTGCACCAATTGAGGATAAACTTAGAGAAAGTCGGCTTCAATGGTTTGGACATCTAAATCGTAGGCCAATTGAAGCTCCAGTTAGAAAAATTGAGTTATTGAATTTTGCCCATGTACAAAGAGGAAGAGGGAGACCAAAGAAGACATGGCAAGAAACTATAAGGAGTGATCTTAATTACTTAAACTTAGATAAGAATTTGGTAACTGATAGAGCGCAATGGAAACAAAGGATTCATGTAGCCGACCCCACCTAGTGGGATTAAGGCTTGGTTGTTGTTGTTGTTGTTGTATGGTTATGTTTCACATACATGTATGATTAGAAAATCTATGTTTTCTTCAAGAATCACATCTTATGTATGGATTCCTAAGGCATATCGCATATAAATAATTTTATTGCAACTAACTCTATAGGACTCAAATATATTTGGGTATTTAAAATCAAAATTTGAGATCTTCATTATAGATATGCCTCCACACCAGGACCGGTGGAGGTAAATAGTTCTTAAATAGCGGGTATCTACACCATGTGATCAGAGACAAATTTAAGTTTACCTCGCTAAAATTAAGAAATGAAAGTTATGTAATTTCTGGCGATAATACCAAAAAGTGCATTATAGGCATTGGTAAAGTCGGTAAAAAATTCTCTACCTCTATAAATAAGGGCCTTTTGGTTAATAGACTTGCATATAATTTACTTAGCATTCCTCAATTATGTGATAATAGCTGTGAGATTTCTTTTAATGCATGTCAATGTTTAATTAAGCATGATAATGTTGTTATATTTGTTGGTTTAGAAGTAATAATATATATAAAGTTGATTTATTTTTTATTGATTTTGGTGATGTGAAATGTTTGGCGTGATTCATGGCTATGATATAGAAGATTAGGTCATGCTTGTCTGCATACCCTACAAAAGATATTTAGGTTAGATCTAATTAAGGGCTTATCTAAGATTACATTTGAAAAATATAAATTATGTGACACCTATCAATTAGGAAAACAAACTAGGAATTCCTTCAAAACCAAGCATACTATAATATCATTTAAGTCATTTGAAATTTTGCATATGGATTTGTTTGGTCCTAATATGACACTTAGCTTAAGAGGAAATAAGTATTGTTTAGTTCTTGTTGATGACTATTCTAGATTCTTATGGACATTATTTTTTACTCATAAGCGTGATGTATGTAACGGTTTTAAATCTCTCTACAAGCGCATTATGAATGAAAAAGATTTTGAAGTAGTATCCATTCGTAGTGATCATGGTGGTGAATTTGGGAATGAGTGGTTTAAATCCTTTTGTGATGAACGTAGTAGTATCTCACATAAATTTTCAGCCCCTCGAACACCTCAACAAAATGAGATTGTTGAGAGGAAAAACTAAACTTTTATTGAGATGGCACGATCCATGCTTCATGAGCGTGGACTTTCAAAGTTTTTTTTGGGCTGAAATGGGAAATGACTAAGAGAAATTATTAGCAACTTCTATCTCAATAAGCTCAGATTGATTCCTTGTCTGCCTTTTTGATTGAGATTGTAAAAGTCATCAATAATAATTTTGATCATATGACTGAGTTTTGCATCAAAATCATATCCTATCTTAAATAGTCTAAACCATCTTCCTCTAAAGGCAAGAAGTGATCTAATCTAAGTTATTTGCTTATACAATTTTGATGGTGATGCTATCTTTATATTTTTATTTATGTTATATTTATGTGATATTGTGAAAGCAAATAGACTTATTTGTGAATTGTGATATTTTTGATCAATTGATTCATATGAAACTCTAGATTTGTAGTCATTTATATGTGAACTTCATGGTTATTTGCTTAAATTTTTTTAAAGCTATGTTATGGTGGTATACTGTTCTATTTAGTACTATAGTAAAAATATAAAATGCTGAATTTGCTGTTATTATTTTATCTGATATATTCTATTCATGCTTATGGTGATAGAAAATAAGCTCTGTTCTATTATGTTTATTATTATGTTTATTATGAGCTAAAATATGTTTATGAAAGTATAAATCCTTTTGGCTTATTCTCTTTCACTTTGGTCATCCTTTTGAGATGCCAAAGGGAGAGAAATGTTCGTGTGCTCTTCATTCTTTTGTTAGTATGCTCTTCACTGCTTATGATTTTTATTGTTTCATTTTTTTTATGATTTTGATAGAAGTTTAATGCTTTGATTGTTATTGTTAGTGTGAAATCTATTATTATGTTGTTATAAGATGAAATTACAATGGTTATCATGATTATTTCATATTTATTCATGCTGTTGTTATTTAACTATGGTACCTTAGTGTAAATAATTATTTTTGAACATGCATTGATTCAAGGAGAGTTTATTCCTCTAAGTTTGTTGTACTCTATATCGCTTATCTATTATATTTTAGTGTCTTGTTAAGGGGGAGTTTTTCACTTGCTTATATATTTAAAAACTTTTTTTAACACACTAAAGTAATTATCATCATAAAAAAAGGGAGAGATTGTTGAATCCCATTGATTTTGATAATTACAATTACTTTAAATTTAGTACTAATTCTCTTTTAAGCATGTTCTTACTGGCTAATCATCCTTTATAAGATGAATATTCTCAAATTCAAGTGAAGCAGAGCTCACCGTTCATTATTTTTTATTCTTCATAGAACTTTATGTAAGCACATGAGTTTTGCTAAAAAAATTTACTCATATTTTCTATATTTTCATTTTCTTTTCACTTGCATTTATTGGCTTAGAATGATATTTTATTGCATCTTTTAAGAGGCCAAACATTTTCTCAAACATCTCTCATTTTTCAAGCCAACAAAGCATAACCGGTCAATTTCACCAAATTAATCGGTTAGCTCTGCTAGGCCTGGACTGACCCGTCTGCCCAGTCAGTCGAGAATTCTATTTGACCGTTATATATCATCATTTTAGTTGATCTAAAATATATTATTTGATATGTTTTGAAACTTTGTGATATATTATATTTTCTCCTTCATGAAATATTCACAAAGCTCTTTTTTTTCTCCTCTTTTGTCACTTTTTAAAAGAAAAAAAATATGTTAACATCTACCAACTCTTGTCCATTGGCTTAGAGTTTTTGTTCTACATGCTAAGACAATATGGCTCTTTTTAGCATATTTTAAAGACAAAATAATCTCATTTGACATTCTTTCATTTGTCCTTATGCTAAGTAAAAAGTATTTTTATATTTTTTTTCTTACTCAATCTTTTGTATTTTTGTTGTCATAATTTCTGCAATATGTTTTCAGAAAATTTGGAGCTCATCCACCATTTCCTAAACTTGAAAAATGACCAAAACGCCCTTCATTTGCCTTCCTCTCATTAGTCTATAGGTAGGACATGAATACTTGATATTTTCTTATTAATTTGTTTGAATCAATGGCATTTTTCACTCAGTTGAACCCTACTTCTTGCTGTCCAAAATTGCAGAACAAAAATTTTATTCACTTGCAAAAATTTTCTAAGTGTTTCCAAGTTGTCTTTTTAGGTTCCAAGTGTTCCTCCACTTCTTCTTTAGCAAAAATTTGTATTTTCTCTTGAAGAAGTGAATATTTGGGGAAGTTTTTGGCTAGCAACCAAGCAAAACCTGAAACTGCACTCATTCATTTTGCTGGCAAATAATTTCAAGTTCTTTATTTCTGTTTTCTGCAATTTGTATTCACTAAAATCAGTAAGCTTTTGTTTTGGTAAGAGTTATTTGAGATTTTCTTGAGGTTTGCTTGCTTATACTTGAAGATATCTTTATTTGAGTATCTTAAGTTTTTGTATACGAATTTTTCTTTTAAGATCTAGTTTCTTTTCCGTTTTTTAATCGAGTTATTGGTAACTCGTTTTAAGAGTTTTTAAGTTTTCTCTTAGCAAATCTCTAAGTGTATAGAGCTCCTTTTGTAATTTTGTTCACTTGTTCTCAAGTTGTAATATTAGCTAGCTAGACTAGCAACTTTCTTTATTCTCTTGTTCTCTCCCTTAGTGGAGGTGTTTAATTTTTCGCATTAAGTGGGAAAGTAGGTGGGTTAGAATTTTTTTCGTATAAAAATTCATAGTAAGATTTGGTCAGCTTTGGTTCCTAGAAAATGCCGATGCGTTTGCAAGGTTTGGTCGGCTTTAGTTCCTAGAAAACGTTGGTGAGTTTGTAATCGGGTTTGTTCGGCTTTTGTTCCCATTAAAAGCTGGTGTGTTAGTGGACTGAAATATCACTTGAAGAGCGTGCGGAGTGGACTAGGTGGAAAGCCGAATCACTATAAATCGCTTATGCATTTTTCTCCTCTCTAGCTCATTAAAATTTGATTAATATATAAATATATTAAATTTGATTTCAACTCAAAAATAAGCTCAAACTTTTTTAATATAATTAATTTATATAATATCTAAATCATACCTTTCACGATTTTTATTTTGAGCTGTTATTTTATTGATCTTGTTATTTTGATCAATTTGCCCAAATCAATTAGTTTTATTTTCCTGTTTTTTTGTTACAGATTATCCGGTTTATTTAGTAAAATCAATTAATTTGCTCTTTCGTGCTCTGTTTGATCGATTTTTACTGTAACTTTATTCTATTTCTTATCTTTCTTGAATATTTGGTTGTGGATGTAATTTACCTACTATTAATTTTATAAGTATAATTTTCTCAATTTTTTTTATCCTAATTCACCCTCTCTTAGGATGACCTAAGGGCCAACAGTTTCAAGAGAAAAAACTCACTAATACAAAGTTTAGCTCATAACAGGTTTTTTGGTCGATAATTAGTGTTGAAAATGACACAAAAATTAACCATCCAACATCGAAAAAGAAAGAAAGTTTGTGAGCAGTTGTGTAATCAGATAGAAATTCATGAGTTGTATAAATAAATAATTTGATTTCAAATAATAGTCATATTTTTAGACATAATTATAATAGTAATAATAAAAAATTTTATAATTAAAGTTATTTAAATTGAAATAATAGTGAGAAAAAATTATTCAAAAAATATTCAAATTACTCAATTCTTTAAAAATAAAATAAATAATATTTTTATATTTAAATGATGAAATATTACATTAAAAATTTTAAAATAATATTTTAATGATTAAACTAATTTTTTAAATATATATATATACATGAAAAAGGTTGTAAGAAACCTAAATTTCATATTTTTGTAGTTGTAAACCAAAATGAAATTAAGAATCTTCCTCAATCTCAAATTAACTAGTTTTTTCTTATTTTTCTTTAGCGTGATTTCTTACCAAAAAAGTGGGTGAAGATTGAGATTGTCAAATGTACTTCTTTCATCGCTATAATAGTTTCAAATTCTAAGGCATGTAATTCGTTATGAGTATCTATTATCATTAAATTATCTATGTTTGCTTTATATATAAATTCATAGATTTATTTATCAAAGGTATAATATCTTTTTTTTTCTGCTTTTGATATATTATTTTCTATTAATTTTGATTTTATATGGGATAAGGATGCTCCTTTGTCTATTAAGGCTTTGGGTATTACGGTTTTATCATTAAAGCTAAGTAAGACTTGTATTATACTTAAGTCTAAGTTTATATTATTTATTTGTAGACTAGAGCTAGAGCTAGATAGATCTATATCATCTTGATTTAAGTCTTTTATTTGTATTTTTCTATTTGCTATATTTACAGAATCTGTTCTTTGTAATGGTCTATTATATTCTATAGATAATCTTTTTTTATTTATTTGAAGTTATTTTATTGGAGGTTTTTCTATTATGTGATTTTTTCTGATTTTCTTCTAGATTAATATTACATTCTATAAGAAGTTGTAGACTAAATTTTTTTTATAAATATCTTTTCTTTTAGTATTATTTTTAAGTTTAATATTTTGATATAAATTGTTATCAAATATGAATTATTCATTATGATCATGGTTTGTAGTATTGATTATTTGTTTAATAGTGGCTTCTTTATTTTCTTCTTCTTTTAATATAAAAATATAGTTTATTTCTTCGGCTTGTTCATCATTTGATGATGTTAAGGAGTTAGAGTTTGTAATATCAGATTCACTATCTGAATCAAATGCTAATTTATCTATGTTTTCAATTGAGGAGACTTCATAATCGATATCAGATGAGCTTGAAAGATTGTGTCCTTGTATTATATTATAATATTCATCTATTAATTAAAAATGTTGTTCTTCTAAAATTTTAATATCCCTTTTACAATTATTAGCGTAATGTTCTTTTTTCGCCACATGTAAAATATTTACATGCTTTTTTATTATAATCGGGTTTGCGTCTAAAATATTTTTTGTGATTATGAATATGCTTAAGTTTATATCGTATATTAAAATGATGTTTATTTTTATAATTAAGCCACGGTTTGGCAAATTTAAATTTGCAACGACGATGTTTAGGGTGATAATTATATTTATGTGTACGTCTACAATGCTTGTTGTGCGGAGGAAGAATGCCAAATTTATATATTGGTAGAACATTGATACAACAATATTTATGATTAGCTTTAGAACGGTCTTTATAGAAAGATTTACGTAATTTTTTATCGCGACAAAAGTCCATGAATAGATTCATGGCACATTTGACTCGTAAGGCCAAAGTATCAAATTTTAAATATTCGATATCTTCGGTTAATGTTTTATCAATAAATCTAGTATATTCTTTTTTATATTTTTCATCACAAGGTGTAGGTAATTTATTAAAGTATATTTGAGCCCAATGATCATATTGTGAAAGGATAACTTTCAAACATATTTAATATATTTTTGTGAAAATTCTTCTAGAAAGCAGATATTATCGATCTACATTCTGAAGATGATTGTTTTTATGCGTTCTATGTTTTCTGTATTATCAAGTGATCCTCCAGCAAAAAATTCTAATAGAAATTTTCATAAGAGAACTATTGCATCATCTTAGCTTTTTTTTCTTTAATTTTTTGAAATTGTGGATAATTTTCTAAGAATTTTAAAATTATTGAAGTTGAACCTTCAAATTTAAAGGTCATTAGGTCTAATAATTGTTGTGTGGTCATATATGCATATATATTTTTTAGTCCTCTCACTAGTTATATTCATTGAGAAATATATTATTTTTTTTTTAGAATTGAAATTTTATCAATATTAAAAATATATGGATCATGTCTTGAATGATTTGTTTTAAAAAAAATTTCCTTTTCATTTGTTTACATGTCGTCAAATGGATCTTCTTCTTTAGGGTGATTATATTTATCACTGAATTGATTAAAGTATTGATCTTCAGGTATTGAAAGTCTTTTTTTTGTACTAGGTTCGTCGACTTTCATATATATGTCTATTGAGTTTTCAATTAGTTGATTATTAATAATTTCATTATTATCTGTATTACTATTAGTATCACTATTAGTTTCAGAATAAAGTTCATATTCTAGTTTATAATCGTATAATTGAAAAATATGTTCTTTTGATTGATATAATTCTTGAATAGTAATTAAATTTTCTATCGTGGGATCAGACATATATTCTTTTATTTTTTCTTCTAAAATTTGTTTATTTATAAGAAAAAAATTGTAGATTTCTTTAGTGAAATCTTCTAATATATTTATCTCATGTAAGTATTTATATATTTAATTTTATTCTGAATTTTTTTTATATATTTTTTATTTAGAGGAACATTCATCTAATGATAATATTTTCCTGTGTTATTGTCTAAATTTTTTAAATTTGCTTGATATTTATTATTGCTAGGTCAATTTATTTCATTAGATATATTTTTAATATCATTTTTAATATCAATTATTTTTTGAGTTTGATTATATAAGGATTCATAGACTTCATTTATTATTTCAATAATTAATTTAAAATTAGTTGCAAAATTTATTCCACTTATTTCATTAAGATATTTATTTTTAATATCAAAGATTATTTCTTCTTTAGGGTTTTTTAAAATAAGTTTTTCTATTTTTTTTTAATTTATAATCTAGCATGGGATTTGAAGTCATTTTGAAATAGTTTTAGATATGTGTTAAACTTTTAAGTCTAAAGGTTATAAGCATCCGTATAAATTAATATGCTGATAATAAATTTGCTTGGTACTTAAAAACGATGTTCTTACCCAACTTTTACAGGATTGTCTTAAAAACACTCCATAAACGGAAACTTCTGGCCCAGAAGGAGATTACAGACAAAATTACGGAAGAATGTATGAGTTTTGGCACAACAATATCATATTAATTTTAAGGCATGAACTTAAAGTTTATTGACTTAATAGTTTAATAGATCTAAAATAAAAAGTTTAAGCAAACAATATCAATCAAAATATGATAAAGATAAGTTTATTACACAAATAGAGTAAAAAATACGTACAAATAAACTTGGCTCTGATACTAAGTGTTCTCGTTTCTTCCTTTGCACTGAAGTTCTCTCTTCTTCCTTTGCTCTCGGTGACGAGTTCTGTCTTTAATAATTCCATTAAAGTTGTTGATTGTTGAATTCAAATTGACTCGAAATTCAGTCATTTTGAGTCATACAAATATGGTCTGATTTGAGTTTGTTCTAGCTAGAATTTACTTGAGCTCAACTCGTTGCTATTCATACTTGCCTTAATGAGCATGAGATACTTTTGGCTCTGTTTGGCAACTGGCTAAAAAAATAGCTTATTCTAACCATAGCCAAAATCTAAAATTTTTTTAAAAAATTATTTTATATCTCATCCTATATAAATTCCAACATTAAACAATCACTTTATTTCTCATTCAACACAATTTTTAATATAACTAACACATTTTATTTCACATCATACACATTTTTTTAAAAAATTCTATTAATTTTTTTTCAAATCATCTTTTTTTCCTTCAACCAAACAGAGCCAAATAAGTTCACCTTTAGTTAATGCCTTTAATGTTACATCGTTATGTAATTGTACATAACTTTCCTTATTCATTATAGATTATTTGCAGTATATATTGTTGATATGCAGAAAACTTTGCAATATATTTATATATATGTAAATGTCTCTTCTGAAAATTGGTGAAATTTACTGAAGGTATAAGTCAACTGTCTATTAACTTATTTAAACTTCAAAGTTAAAACATTTTAATTTGGGTTTGTGTGTTTGCTTTTGGCTGAAGACATAAATGTTATGAAGTATCGAAACTCATTAAATTCTTGTGTCCTTTGTCTATGTGATCTTATTTATATTTTTACATATCTTGTTATTGCTTTCGCACTTATATTAATTATTTTATTACTAATTTGCGCTCATAAGTTATTTTAATTGTGATATAATTAAGTAATTAAAATTTAATTAGAGTCTATTCACTCATCTCTAGATTTATATCTAAATCCTATGAGATCTAAGTCCAACACGATTAAGTTATGTCAATTCGGTGGTAACTCAAATCGAACTATCAAATTGAATTAACACTCCTATTCATACTCTTTGGTTTGCTTGTTAACATTTCCCTATATACAAATTATGCCCAAAATAAATGAGATATATTTATTACTTTTTAATTTTTTTAGTATTTAATAAATATTTTATTTTATTATAAAAATTAAAATTATTTTATAATTAATACAGATGTTAATATTAAAATTTAATTTAATTTTATATTTTATACATATTTTAATAAAAAAATTAACTATATTTTATATTTTACTTAAATTTTAATATTAAAATATCTTTAATTTACATTACACATATTATATATAAAAAAAAATTACTTAAAAAACTTTATTTTTAATTATTTTTTAAAATCCAATAACTCTTGTCTTAATTCAACGGAGTAATTCGAAAGAGAGATAAAAATTTGTTTGATATTTTTAAAAATTGCAACAAGTTTTTTTTTTTCATTGATAATCTTGTAAATTTGTTGGATGGCAAAAAAATGCTCAAAATACTTCTGTCAAGATTCCACATAACTTAGGTCATGTTTGATAATGAGTTAAAAATCAAAATTAGCTAAATCTTAATTTTTAAAAAAAATTAAAAAAATATTTTATATCTCATCTCACAGAAATTTCAACATTAAACAATCACTTTATTTCACATTCAATACAATTCTCAATAAATCAATCAATTTTATTTCACATCCCATATAATTTTTAATATAATTAACTTACTTTATTTCACATCATACATATTTTTTAAAAATGATTAAAAATTCTAATAAATTTTTTTTTTTTATTACCAAACAGATATAAAAAAAAAGATTCCACATAATTTACCATGAAAAAGGACTCTACATTAAATTTTGTATAAAAGAACATATTACGTAATTTTAAAATAAAATATGTGTGTAATTTAATGGCAGCACACGGCACACCAGCAGTGGTCCCTTTTTGCCACCCAAAATAGGCGAGTAGGGCGTGGGGGGAGTTTTGAATTGAATAAAAAGCGCTACCACCCACCCATTGGGGATAGGGAGCGGCGGTCTGAGTCTCGTTTTAGGGTTTGGCGGCACTTCGAGATCCGGAGAGCGAAGACAAATGGAACGAAGCCAAAATGAGATGGAGGGAGACAGGGAGGGATCGGCGGTGTCGGCCGAGGCGGCGAGGAATCCGAGGTGCTTCTTCGACGTAAGCATTGACGGAGAGATGGAAGGGAGGATAGTGATGGAGCTTTTCGCCGATGCTGTGCCGAAGACGGCGGAGAACTTCAGGGCGCTTTGCACCGGCGAGAAGGGTGTTGGCCCTAATACCGGCGTTCCTCTCCACTTCAAGGTTTGCCTTGTTTACCTGAAACGCCTTTTAATTGATCGTCTGGCTTCACGATTTTGAAAGAGTTGCAGTGTTAGAGCTCTCTTGACTAAGGTCGAATCTGTGATATTCGGATTTAAATTTTATGCCCCATTATAGATTTGAGTTGATTCGCATGTGCTGCTCGTACTTCTTTCCCAGATATCTCTTATTCTATGTAGTTTGTCGTCATTTATGCATCCGTACGGGTCCACCCATTTCAAGAATAGTCAAATTTCAGCTTCACAGTAGTTTTTGTTTTAAACTTAAAAAATTAAGCACCATATATGTTATTAAATTTATTTTGTGATTTGAAATTTTAGTTGCATTTGAAGATGTAAATTAGCATAAAACTAACTCTGTCAACTAAATAAGTCAAAATCGCAGAGTTATATTATGTCAGTATGTTGCATATGTATGCCTATCATTATGCACAGTAGATGTATGCATGATATATTCATTTATTAGTATGTGAACTTTTATATTCACATGTGTGTACTCGGAAATGAACTTATTTTTTCAGTTTGGATGAAATTGATTGGACCCAAAATAGTGTTTATTTAGCTTGAATTTATCTATTTTATTTGGACTGTACTATTGTTCTGGTAATTTTACTTTTTGTTTATTTGTTTATTTGTTCTGTTTGGTGAACAAATCAATAAAATCAACATTTTAGTTGATATCAGTAATTGCACTTAAATGTTCTTCTCCTGTCAAATGAGCTCTCCGTAAATTTGTTTGTGTGCACCTGTAAAGCCTTTTTATGTACCTCAAGCTATTCCTTTGGCTTCCTACTTAAAGATTTACTCTGATCCAACGCACTGGTTTTACTGAAGAATGATGAGGATCACTTGACATCTACAATGGTTGCATTTGTTTAGCTTTGATTTAGCTTACCATTGCTGTTTGCCCCAGACGGTGTCTTTTTGGGTTTGATACTGGAAGTTTGAGTCTCCATGTTATCTTTATCTTCTTTTTTCATATTTTCCCCGTATTTTTTTATCTTATTATTGTTGTGTTCCATGTCATTAATCCTAAAATTCTAATTTTGCACTAGAATGAAGTCTTTATGTTAAGTTAGTTAACTTTCTTTTAAATTGAATTTATGTAATTCTCTTTTATTATTATTTAGCAAAATTATGAAAAAGAACACTAAAATATACAAACAGGTAATTAATTAGATGTGAAGAATAATTGATTGTTCAAATCAATGTTATTAATATCACATCATATGCACATTATAAGATTAAAATATAACTATGTTTTATATCATGTATATATTTCAAATATCTTTATTTTACACATGCACACGCACAAAAACTAACTTTATTTCATGTCACACACTTTCAAGAAATAAATATCATCATATAAAGTTAAGCTTTAGTCTTGCAAACAAGCACACATTACCATATATATATCACATTTATTTTATAACTTTTTATTAAATTAAATTATCTAGTAATTTGTTATCATTAATTTCAGGGTTCATGGTTTCATCGTGTGATCAAAGGTTTTATGGTCCAAGGTGGTGATATATCAAATGGTGATGGGACCGGAGGAGAGTCCATATATGGTTTGAAATTTGAGGATGAAAACTTTGAAGTAAAGCATCACAAGAAAGGCATGCTATCAATGGCTAATTCTGGGCCAAATACAAATGGATCTCAGTTCTTTATAACAACTACACGCACCCCACATCTTGATGGAAAGCATGTTGTATTTGGAAAGGTGCTAAAAGGTATGGGAGTGGTTCGATCAGTTGAACACACACCTGTTGGTGACAATGATTGTCCAAGTGTTGATGCTATTATTGCGGAGTGTGGAGAACTTCTTGAAGGGGTTGATGATGGAGTTACAAATTTCTTTAAAGATGGTGACATGTATCCAGATTGGCCTGCTGATCTTGATGAGAAACCAAATGAAGTTGCATGGTGGATAAATGCTGTGGATGTTGTGAAGATTTTTGGGAATGAATATTACAAGGTTAATTTTGTTATCAATCCAGTAGCTCAATTCCACGTTCTTTGGTCATATTTGTTCAATATTGAAGTGGACACTTAAATAAATTAGGAACTTCTGTTGTCCAATTTATCATGATCCCTTTTTCCCCTGATTAGGTCTCATAAACCATTTATCTTTTTTCCTGTTTATGATTGCCTTATGTGCTTATCAACTCTTGAGATGTATTTCTGCTTGTTCATCAATTATTTTAGGGAAGGGATAGTTCAATCTTATATTCATCTCCTTTAAATCTCAGTAACGTTAAAATGTAAACTCATTATTTTGTGCAGAAAGAAGATTATAAAATGGCCATTAGAAAATATCGGAAAGCATTGCGTTACTTGGATGTTTGCTGGGAAAAGGAGGAAATTGATGAAGGTGAGTGATTTTGTTTTTTAGTTGGAATCAATGAGAGTCTTCTGCTGACTTATCCTTATTGTTTGTGATGTCTTGCAGAAAAAAGTTCATTATTACGGAAGACAAAATCAGTGATCCTTGCAAACAGTTCGGTATGCTCTTTCTTTGATAACTTTGTCTGCTTCACATTTTGGATATGAAGATTCAACAATTCTTTATTGGCATTTTGTTAAAACTCTCTGGATTATATCAAAATTCAAATTATTTGTGACACTGTTTTACAGAATTTTAAGAGAACTCCAAATTATTGCTATCTAAATGAAAATTTTTATCAAGGTGAACCTTAACTAATTTTTGGGCTCTTGAGTGGCTGCTTTGGTAAAAAAAGATAAAATTTTAAGCTTCTATTATAAGAATGTATTATTGGCAACATTTGGTGAGAGAATTAAAATGCCATATAATAACGTAATGTTTGATCAAATAAGTACTTGAAGAATATGCATAACTTATTTTGAAAGGCGCATTTATTTGTCATATTTGTTGGTTATTTTCCCTTTTTTTAGCAGTCAGAAGCTCATGTATGAATTTTCCCTTGAACATATGCTCAAATTGGAATAATGCATGAAAAAAACTAACCTTGTTGTTACAGCCGAAACTTTCATGAAGATGAAAAAATAATAAAGCAATTAAACAATAACAAGAAATAACATGAAGAAAAGAAACTAAACACGTAGAGATTTACATGGAAGTTCTTAGGAAAAAATCACGAGAGAGCAAATGTTGTCCTTCACTAAATTCAAAGAAGATTACAAAGGAATCAACAGTGAGGAATTAGTGCTGGTTAACAAGCTGTAGTAACGTTCTATAATTTGCATTTTAGTGCTTCACATTAGCTATACATTACATGTTTAAAAGTACAGCTATTGTGATTGTTACTATTGCGTTTTTTGCAAGTTCTTTTCATTCATCTTTTTTGAAGTTGAAAAGATATTGTTGAAGATCTTGATGAAAAATTAAGACAAAGCTGATACATGAAAGCATTGAAACATTGTCAAGTCCTTATTAAACAAAAATATTGTTTTCTATAACCATTTTCAAGTCCACTTTTGAGGTAGTTCATTTGAGCTACCTTCTTGACAGCCTATAGGATGTAAAAATCTTATGATATTCTATATTTTGTAGAACGCCTATTCTCAATAATATTGAGGCTTCAGGTTTTTGTTATTGAATAAACTTCTCAAAAAGTGATAGTTTATGTTTCCGAAGAATTGATGTTGGACATAAAAGCTGCGTGCCTTTAACATTATACCAATGTCAGTTGTGTTACATTATTCGTAATATTTTTGTCGGCTTTATAAATCTTTATTTGCCAAACATTTCTTTTAATTGCTTCATTAGTTGTTAGCTTTGCTATTTTCATTTTTTGTCATTTTAAGCTTAAGTTTTCTACACATATCCCACTCCATTTCCATTATATTAATTTTATTCTTATTGTTAATTAGTGCTCGACATTCAATTTCTACAAGAATTTTATTTTATTAACCCCTCGTATTTTTTGTGTATTATGATGGTGATATTCTTTTTATAGTTTTCATGAGGAACTTCATCATAGACACACATTTACAATTTGCTCATAAGAATACATAACCACATTCTTTGCAAATTTGCTTTATCACATTTAAATATCACTTGATCCCGCTTTGTATATTGGTATTGTAACCTGCCTTTATGATAGCATCGTGTGGAACTATTTGACTGCTGATTATTTATATAAATTTTGTTAATGTAAGTTACAGGTATTATTTAAGAATGAATCATGCCAACGGCTTCCCTTTGCTCTATGGAAACATTAGCGAGTATGGCAAATTTGCTTTATATGCAAAATATCGTATTGCTCTTGGGCGCAATTTTGTAGTGAATTTGTTCTCTTTACTATTCCAAATTGTGACATGCAAACACCCACTTTTTAGTTAATATGCTGCTACTTTCAATACAGTAGAAGCAAAGGTTGCTCTTTTATGTAGTTTCATTTTTGTTGTCATTAGCATGATTGAGCTTTGCTTCTGATCGGGGTTGTTTTTATTGGCTTATTGTTGTTGAAATAGAAGCCTTCTGCTACTTCGTTCAAACCTTTTTTTTCACTTTTTGACCGCTGCTTCTGTTCTTTTTGTTAAATTTTATTTTTATTTTTATTTTTATTATTTTGTTGACTTTGTTTGCTTCTCCAACTTTACCATTTTTATCCCATATTTAGTTTATGTGCTAGCTGTTATGCATATATGCTTCCCTTGCTATAAGATGGAAGAGATAATTACCATAGTTTCCTGTATTACTGGCTCAATTCTCAAATATGACTATTGTCACCCCTAAGTTGGATGAATAATTGTAATTTACCTTCAAAGTTTACACGTATCACAAACTAAAAGACATTAATTTCATTTTCACCTCTTGGTTGGGGTTGAATTCTAATTATTCATCAAAGTTGGAGGGTGACACGTAATATTCATCTTTGGGGATAGAAAGAGTTATAAAACGAAATTTGGGGGTGACATGTAAAATCCCCAAGTTGGAATTCTCTGGCTGTGCTTGGATATGCTTTTTCAGTCATGCATCTATTATTCAAGTTTCACTGAATTTTTTGACTGCAGGCCTGCAAGGTGAAGTTAGGAGACCTAAAGGGAGCTTTGCTAGACGCTGATTTTGCCATCCGTGAAAGAGAGGGTAATGCCAAAGCATATTTTCGACAAGGTCAGGTGAGTATCAATACTTCATCTTTTAAATAAAATCCATACTCAATACTTCATCTTTTAAATAAAATCCAATCATTCTTACTTTCTGGCTATTTTTATCATAGTCTGTGACATACTGTCACACTCTGAAAATGGTTTTAACTTTAAAAATCTCAGTTTATTTCTATTTTTGGAAATCATTCGCCCATTTCCCTTTTCGAAGCTTCCTCAGGATAACTCCTAGTACTAGCACTGTATGATCAAATAACCCAGCACACGCATGTTAGCATGCAGCCAGCACACGCGTACCAGCTTGCTAATTAGAAGAGCATGCTGAAATAGATAAAGATGATTTATTAGTTATAGTAAATAGCATTAGTTTAAAAAGCTCTAAATAAATAATTAACATTTTTTATACTGACTTCCCGCGCTGCCAACATTTTTCCATAGGCGCATGTAGCCTTGAACGACATTGATGCTGCCGTAGATAGCTTCAAGAAGGCATTGGAATTGGAGCCCAATGATGGTCAGTTGCATTTTTCCCTGTGAATCCTTTTCATTTTCGGTTTATTTCCTTTTTTTAAATCTTATTTCTTTCAGGTGGCATAAAGAAAGAGCTTGCTGCTGCAAAGAAAAAGGTAATGCCAATTTCCAGTAGTCAAGCAGTACTGCATGTATTATTGTGTTAATTTTGGCGCACAATGCTCTCTCTACAGATTGCAGATGCACGAAATAAAGAGCGGAGGGCCTTTGCTAGAATGTTCCAATCATCTGCAAATTCAGAGCAAGATAATGAGGTTTTAGCTCTTCTTGCTTGCATTCTGTTTAGCTGCTTCTTACGAAAAGAATTTAAATCATAGCCAACAAAAATTAGGACAACTTTATATAAAATACGACTAAATTTTATTACTCTTATAAAACACCAAAACTTTAGATATCATGTATTGTAACATTTTATTTATGTTCTGTCAAACATGCTATGTGTATTTCAGTAAAGGTTTAATTTGTGGCTTCACCTACTGAATAAGCAAACAAATTTAAGTACACAGATAACACTTACATGTATCAAATGTATATGTGTAAGAATGAGACCTCATTGGCCATAATAAGATGAACTAAATTGAAATTCTTTATATATTTCTTCTTACATTATTAATGGAAGTTAACCAATGTCTTAATTTTTGTGGTACAGAACATTTGTTTATGCTCTATAAGTAAATAATTTAATTTAAGTGTTTAATAAATGATTATTGCAAAGTTGAATCTGTACAATGTATTTGTATAAGAGTGAGGCTGCATTGACAATTTCGAGATAAAATAAATTTAATTCCTTAATGAAATATTATTAACATCATTAGTGAAAGGCTAATTAGTGTATTTTCATGTTTTTTTCCACTAGAAACTTGAGTGTTTGATATGTAATTGTGTTTTTGTTATGTTTGGTAAATAAATCATGATTTCCTATTGATGATGCGAGCTACATTTGATATGCATTTTGCAGGATAAGCATTGACGAGAAAGCTCATTTTTGATCCTTCACCGGCTTCGATGATATGGAAAAATCCCTCGATTTTGCATAAAGAGTAGTAATTAATGCTCGAGTGAACTTAAGTGAAATTTTTTTGCCGATGTCTTTTTATTTTTTTAATTATTTTTTCAGCTCTTCTTTGCTTGAACTTGAAGGGTTTTAATTATAGCAACACCAACAGAGCTATTGTTCCAATTACCTTTCGGGAGATGTATAAAATTAAGGCATAGTTAAATTTAGGGGTAATTTTACTTAGGCCCTTGAGGTTTATTCGACTTGCTACGCAGGTCCACAATTTTAAAAACATGTCAGACATGTCCCAAAACTTACTGTATAGGTTATTGTGGTCCTTCTGTGACGGTATCCATTAAATGCGGTTAAAATTACGAAAATTTTTTTTTTTACCCGTCTATATTTTCGATCTGCGACTGCCATGCAGGTTAAATTTACGGGTAATTTCACTTAGGCCCCTGAGGTTTACTCGATTTGCCATGCAGGTCCACAATTTTGAAAACATGTCAGACAGGTCCCAAAACTTACTGTATAGGTTATTGTGGTCCTTCTGTGACGGTATCTATTAAATATTATTAAAATTACGAAAATATCCATTTTTATCCTTTTATATTTTTGACGTCCATGCGCAGGCGGTCGCGGGCGCCATCGCCTGAGCCGGCGTTCGCGCGCGGGTCGCAACAGCGTCGCCGTCGCGTGGGGCCTCACGCTATGGCGACTCACGTGCAGATGCCGATGCGCGCGGCGGCACACACGGCCGCCTGCGCGCGAACGCGCGCTTGCGAGGGGTACAATTGTAATTTCACATTAAAAATTTTTATGATCTTTTAATTAAAATTTAATTTAACGAAATCTATTTAATTGAATCTTGTTGGAAGCTTTTTATAAATATTAAGGACCACAATTACCTATACAGTAAGTTTTTGGGATCTGTCTGGTATGTTTTCAAGATTATAGATCTGCGTGGCAAATTGAGTAAACCTCAGAGGCTTAAGTGGAATTACCCTTTAAATTTATCTTCATCATCTTTGTAGTTTGATAGATGCATTGGGGTTTCCTTTGCTTGTTTATGTTAGGATGGTTAACGGCTGTAGTTTTTATTATTGCAAATATTTTAAGCGGTTCTAAATTTATAGTGAAAATCTTGTGTGCAATTGAATGATGCAAAGCTAACGTTACTATACCAGAAAACAGTGATGCTTAAAGAAGCACAAATACCTTTATATGTCGTGTTTGTGTGTATTGTGCAAAAGTTATAGTAAATTATATCATCACTTAGTTATGTATCATTTAATTATGATATTATTTAATGTCTTTGTGTCTTGTATTTGTAAAGTTATCGCTGCATTATATCATGTATTTTCGTATCCCGTATTGTGTTTGTATTGTTCCCAGACTTCCAAATATAGAAAATATCATAAAAAAATGTCAGTGGAGCAAAATGGCTTAGGAGGCGTTTGGTACAATGTTATCTTAATGTTATGTTATGTTATCTAAAAAAAACAATTGTTTGGTTTAATGACATCTACAAAAAAATCTTCTATTAAATTATAAAATTATTAAATAAAAGATGACATCTAGATGTCATGACATCTAGATTACATAACATGACACTAAGATAACATCGAACCAAACGTCCCCTTAGTAAATTTGATGATAAATCAAGATTTTAGCAAATAAAAATTAAAGATAAAAAATTTAAAGAATTAACAGCTTTCTCAATCCCATTTGAACATTTACAATGGCAAGTCATGTCATTTGGATTAAAAAATGCACCATAAATTTTTCAAAAATAGATGAATTTAATATTTTCTTCATATAATAAATTTATTCTACTATATATATATGATATACTTATTTTTTCTTCCACATATGAAGATCACCGTCAATATTTAGAAATAGCTAAACAATTATTCATAAATATGGTATTATTCTTGAAAAAAATAAAATAGAATTATGTAAACAAAAAATTGAATACTTGGGCAAAATTATAAATCAAGGAGCAATATCACTAATTGCTGAACCTCTTAATTTTGATGATTATAATTAATTTAGAATTATGGACTAATCATCTTATTAAGTGTATTTTCAGGACATTTATATCATAATTAAGGTGAATGTTCATGTTCAAGTTCAAAAAAAGAAGTATATTACGTGGTTCTTTTTTTTTTCTTTTCTAGGACTTAATTGTAAGCATGCATGTTTTTGCCAAGGACTTAACTTGTACTCAATCTTAGTTAGCTTAAGGTCTATCTATTCTTTATTAATCCTTGCTGAAAAGTTCATCTCCTTGAGCTGCAGGAAAAACCGGTCGATTTCCTAAATCGACCGGATCTCTCTGGACTGGCCCAAACTCAGCTGCCCAGCTGACCGTTTGGCCTATCCAAATACCCAAAAATTGAGAATATCTTATTTTCATTGTCTTATTTCTTGCAGCCCATCTTAAAAATATATTTTAACTTGATATATCCCTCAAAAACTATTTCTTTTTTCTTTGTTCATTTTTTAATATGAAAATTATTTGTACTTTCTTTTTATCTTGTTCATTCCAGCAGTCTTTAAGTGTCATGCTGTATATTTTGATCACCTAAACTCATTAAATATATCTTAATCTATCCCAGGTAGCACCTTCTCCTTGTTTTAACTCTTGGGTGAAAAACTTGGGTGTTTTTAGCCTTGTTCAATTTATTTCTTTTGCTAAAAATAAAATCCTCCAGCATGCTTGTTTATGGGAAATGAACAAACTATTATTATATGCTTTTCATCAGCCTCCTTTTTCAGGTTTATTCTTTAGTATTTCCCTTGTTCCAACCATGGTTGATTTAATCATTATCTTTAAAATATAAAATCTGCTAAACTCATTCTGCCTCCAACTGTCCCATGGACACTTCATCACCCAGAAATGTCCGAAATGCCCTCTGCTTGATGTTTTCTCATTGGCCCACTTATATAACATGTCAAAATGGTTGTCTACAATTGGCTAATTCAAATAACGGGCAAATATATCAAACCTCATGCCTACCACCAGCTGCAGGAAAATAAAAGCATTCATTTCCTGCTATTCTTGTAACTTCTTCCTGCTCGAAAATCTTCCAAGCTCTCCTTCAAGCTTCTACTTGCAAACAAACCTCCTCAAGGAGAATCAAAAAGAAGAAAAAGTGCTGCGTTTTTCACTGTTCTTAAGCCAAGACTAGTAATTCTTACTGTTCATATTTCTTCTTGGCTTTTTCGGTTTTGTCGCAGCTTCAAGTTTTTTTTTTATAACTGAACCCTCACTGTTTTGTTTCTGCTGAAATATTAAAGCAAGACTGTTAGCTATCAATTTTATATCTTAAAAGCTTGCTTTTTTCCTGAATATTTTGAGATACTTTCTTCTTGTCTTTTACCCCAAGATTACAGAATTTAATCTTGGACTTCTACGAGTTTTTACCCTTGGCAAAGTTGTTGTATGCATAGAGCTCTTCACTGTAATTTATTTTTTGTGCTTAAGTTGTAATTGAGCTAGCAAACCTAGCAAAATCTTGTACCCTTCTCTATTTTTTCTGGAGTTATTTTTGTAGGTTTGCTCGGCTTTGGTACCTGTAAAAAGCCGTGGTGTGTAGGTTTTCTTGGTTTTGGTTCCTGTAAAAAGCCATAGGATTGTAACGGGTTTATTCGGCTTTGGTTCCCGTAAAAAGCCGGGGAGATTTAGTGAAAATTCCCATTTGAGGAGCGTGGGGAGTGGATTAGGCGGTAAGCCGAACCACTATAAATTTGTTGTGTTCTTTTCACTTTTGCTCTTAAATTCTCTTGAACCAAAGTGATATAACATATCTAAATTTAAGTATTTTAAATTTATAGAAAACCTGAAATACTTTTATTCAAAACAGATATATGAATAGTAAACTCTAAATTTATTATTTTTGGTCTCTTTTGGATTCATTTTTGCACTGCTCTGTGAACCTTGGTCAATTCCCAAAATCGACCGGATTGTTCTGGAAAATTTTTTTGCACTGCTCTGTGAACTTAGGTCAATTCTCAAAATCGATCGGACTATTCTGGTAAAATTCTCTGCACAGCTTTTTCTTATCCAGGTGATCTCAGAACTCAGTGTACTTGGTCAATTTGACAAATTTAAGTATACCACTTCTTATTCCTCTCTTTTCTAAACTAAAAGTAATCATTTTAATTTTTTTTTTTTAAATCCCAATTCACCCCCCTCTTGGGAAGTCTCTGAGCCAACAAGTGGTATCAGAGCAGGTCTCTGTAATTATTTGCTTATTGTTTCAGGATTAACCTCCTAGAGACGATCCATGGCACTTCCCACTCATATTCCGGATGATGCAATATGCGAGGGACTCTCGGCAAATCGTCCACCTCTCTTCAAAGGTCTACACTATAACTTTTGGAAGAGAAGAATGATGATCTACCTTCAAGGCATAGACATAGAACTATGAGAGGTAACTAGAAAGCCATTTGTCTCTCCTAAGAAGGAAGACAAAGTAACACCTAAGGAGTTTTGTGATTTGGAATCGAAAGAGAAGAGATTGGCATAACTCAATGCCAAAGCTCTCAATCATCTACATTGTGATCTTTCTCCAAGTGAGTTTAATAGAATCTGTAATCTCAGTACAGCTTATGAGGTTTGGTCTAAACTTGAGCTTACTTATGAAGGTACCAACCAAGTTAAAGAATCCAAAATAAATATGCTGATTCATGATTATGAGTTATTTGAAATGAATCCTGATGAATCTATTAAAGATATGTTTACCCGTTTTACTAACATAACTAATGGTTTGATTTCTCTTAGAAAAATCTTTACTAACGAGGAACTTGTCAGAAAAATTTTAAGATGTCTTCCTAGGGAATACGATGCCAAGGCTATAGCCATTGTAGAAGCTCGAGATCTTTCAACTCTTGAACTTTATATGTTGTTAAGATCTTTAACAACATATGAGTTGGAGATGAAAAGAAAGAAAAAAAAAGGATGATGAAGAAGGTGCAAGAAAGAAGAAGGCTCTAGCTTTAAGAGCCTCCTCTCCACCAACAACTGAAAGTGAGAGTGATTCAAGTAAAGATGATGAAGAAAAGCTTGAAGATGAAATTGCCTTAGTCTCGAGGCGTTTCAACTCCCTTATGAAGAAAAAAAAGTAACTATTTTGTCGTTCACAAAGGAAACCATTCAAGACCAAAGATGCTAAGGAGAACACATCCAAGATCAAAGAAAATGAAGTAACTTGCTACAATTGCAACCAATCAGGACATATCAAACCGAATTGTCCTCTTTTAAAAGGGAAGAAGATAAGAAAGAAGAAAGCCTTTGTAGCTACTTGGAGTGATTCAAATGAAAACTCAAACAGTGATGAAAAGAAAAAAACCGTTAACCTTTGCTTGATGGCTGATGTTGAAAGTGATGATGATGGGTCTACAAATTCGGTAAATGACTCCTCACTTTCTTATGATGAGCTAGAAGAAAATTTAGTTGATCTTATTCAAGAATATGACAAGCTAAATAAAAA